>BHFT01043818.1:0-35270 GCA_004320025.1 Laticauda laticaudata | reverse complement strand
GCCTTTCTCCTATGAGCTGTTCAGAGCATCCAGTGTGGGACATACCAAAGCCTGGCCCGTCCTACGGGAGGGATCCGCTCTGGTTGAACTCCTCGTCTTGTGGAACTGTTGCAGAACTCTTCTGTCAAGGAAGCCTTCGCAGAAGCAAACACAATCAATTTTGTAGTGGTCTAATGCAATGGGCCGATGAGAGAAGCCCAAGCTGGTCGCCTCAACAATTTCAGTTATTGATGCTGTAGGCCATGCGCCGAAGTTCTGCACTCATTTGCTTGAAATGAGCTGTTATGCCCCTAGGGCACTGCAGAGAATCTGGTCTGTAATGTTTTGCTATTTGCGCCCGTACCACGGCCTATCGTTAGATGGGTGACAACCTGTGTAACCCCTGAAGAATGTGGTCTGAAGGACACGAATGACAAGCTTATTGTCTGAAAGCACCTGTACGCGTTGATATAGATTTGCAGGAGCACAGCCTACATCAAGCTTATGCCATTGTCTTGCCTAGCCCTGTGATGGTCTCGGGGCAAACATTTGGAAGAATAAGCTCTTGTGCTCTATGGAAAACGCAGAATTGACCTAGGGGCTAAATGTGGATCGCTAGGAGGAGAGACGATCGCTAACGTAGGAGATCGCTAACCGAAAAACTGCTTTGTACGTGAGAAATTGGAGACTTGACGTTTTAAAGGTTCAAAACGCCTTTAGTGATGAGCGACCATAGACCTTGTTAACGTGTCCCAGGTAGGGATATTATGGTGCAGCTGGCTGGAGGTGCTAATTGGTGGCTCCCTCGAAGGAAAGATCTTTGCGGGATAGTGTGAGAAACAGTGCCCGTTGTGAAGTGAGCAACGTGCCCAAGACCACCCAACTGCCTTTTTAAGTATTTAATGTACACCCCTCTAATCAAGTCCCTCCATGTAAAACTCTAGAATCTGGACGCAGAGGAACGAGGGATCAATTTGAAACTTACTTACATCATTGCAGAAAGGGACCATTGTGGGCGTATTGTTTAAAATGTGCGGAATTGTTGAGCGGCGTCTGGCGCTAGGATAGTGATCGATAACTTTGTTGGAAAGCTTTGCGCTCTTCATAACCAACTCGCCACGCTCCAAGCACGTACAAATTGTAACCATTGAGGGCTCCGGATGTTGAAGGGGCCCCTGAGTAATGAGGATTCTGATTGGGCATTCTCGTGGGGGGCTACAAGAGAGACGTGACGGGAGATCTCGCAAACGATGGCCGCCTGGGCCAATAAGGCCTACAGAAGTAATCTCCGCATTCTCTCATTCTAGTAATCTTCTGGATGACTTTGGAGGACAGCGGAAGTGGGAGGGAATGCATACAGACGAAGCCCGGGGGCCAACGACAGTGGAGGCAAATTGAAATTCTCCGCCCTAGGATTGGGAACCTGGAAAAAAACTTCAGGGATGCGATCAAGAGCTTTTTTTCTTTGAAAAGTGGTTTTTGGGGGAGAGGGGACAGCAAATTGGGTCACTACCTGCCTGACCAAATGGTCCGTGCCGCTTCTTGGAACAGGATGGTATGGAGCGCCATTCCGATGATCTTGATGGCCCATCTAGCCGTTCCTGCTTGTATTCGATACAGACACCGCATAATGTTTCTGTTTTGACTGGCACAGGTAATGTTTGTTACTCGCCCAGCGCCCAAGCGCGCTCGCTTCCATGCATTCAGCTGTTTCAATTTGTGTGGCCTCCGTAGCTTGATTTAATGTGAACTGTTGGCTGTACATTGTTGCAAAGTTCCACCATTTATACTGCATGACTGTTCTATGTCGATCCATGGGCGCTTGGGTTGTGAGCGACTGGACGTGAGCTCCCCATCAGAACAGAACTGGCATCTGTGTTGAGTGTGAAGGCCTTTCTGTGTGTCCTTGCAGAGATCAGCTCTGTTGATAACTGTTTAGATTCACCAGAGGAGAGATTTGAAAACCTTGGCGAACCCTGACTTTTGTTTTGGAATTGCTTCAGCGATCGCTGGTCGTAGCGAGAAACCACTGAGGATCTAGTGTGAAGGCGGGCCCAAGGAATAATAGAAATTACATTGAGATCATTTTGCCGCAAAATTTTGACTTAGGTCATTTAGGACACCCTCTTTAAGCAACCCGACCCTTCCTTAACCTAATTTGAATGCTATTTAGTCTGCTGTCTGGTGACAGATAAACCTTGCTCCACCGTAGTCTATGAGCTGCCCAAAGCGTTTAATCCGAGTCGACTGGTGTTAATTGACTCTTCTCTTCCAATTTATTAAGAAGCATGCTCTTGGTAGAGACTAATAATGGTTTCTGAGTGTCTGTGGGAGCTGCCTGATGCAGAAGGAGCATATGAAAATCAACGAATATCGTCAAATACACGGAGGCGTCACCAGATGTTCCTGAGGTGGGCATCTAGCGCATGCTAGATCTTGGTGAAGGTCGCTGGGAGGCACGAGGCTAATCCGAATGGAAGGGCACATATTCAAAATGGTGTTGTTGTTGGCATGAATTCAGGAAATCTATAAATGGGAGGGCCGAATAAGCAGTGTGAGGGTGATGGACCTCCTCAAATCTAGTGGACGGTGAGCACCTCTTTTTTTGGGGGGGGGGGCGAACGGCGCTTCCCTTAACAGGACTCTCAGAACTGATTGGCAGAAGCTCAAGATAAAAACAAAACCAAGGGAAGCTGAAATTGCAATCAACACTGCTCTAATATTCCTTTTCGGTCAAAGGTAGAGCATCCAAAAGCACTGTCTGCGCATTGAGGCTGAGCAATAAACTGGGAATGCTGAGAGGAGTTACATGGAGGAAGGAGGGCATTCCACACAATCAAAACGATCAGCCTATGTAAGGGAGACTGAGCACTCCACTGCTGGATGCTCGAAACAGCTCATAGGGAGAATACTTTTCAGAGTGTCCCTCATCAACTGTTGTATGAGTAAGAATTGTTGGTACTTACCTGACATGCCCGTTCTCTTTGAGCTGTGAAGAGCATCCAGCCCCACCCTTTTTTCCATCTGGTGTGGTCCTGTTTTGGCCAATGAACTTTTTAGAACGTGAGGATGAGAGCGTTTATTTCTCTCATCTTCGCCAAAACTGGGGAACACTGAGGAGGAGTCACATGGAGGAGGAGGAGCATTCCACAAATCAAGCTCGGCCTATGAATGCGGAGACTGAAGCACCTCCCAAAACTGGATGCTCTTCACAGCTCAAAGAGAACGGGCACGTCAGGTAAGTACCAACGCCCTTTTTCTGAGTCTCCTCTATCCCATTTTAGTGGGGTCCTGCACAAGTGAAAATCCTGGATTGTATCTAATATAATTTAGGTTTAAGACATATGTGAACATACACAGATACTTTTGTATATTATTTATTTATATGTATCCTGCCTTTATTATTTTTACAAATAACTCTAGGCAGTAAACATACTTTACTAATAAAGGAGAACATTTGTAGCTCAGGTTGAAATGCGGTATCCTTGGTACTCTCTGAGGTCAGTTATTTTCTTGCAAATGTTACATTACCCAATCTAGGTAACCGCATCAGTGCTATACTAGTTTGGGTAATGAAACATCTACAAGAAAAAAACTAAGCTCACAGAACCTCCAGGACCCCTTATACTTAATATTGCTTCCTCCTCCTTTTTTTTTTTTTAATAATAGTTCATATTTTACCAGACTTAGGATGTTTTGTACCGAATCTGTTTAACGAGGAAATAAAGTGAGGCTGTGTGAAAGCGATACTGTGCTTCCTTTTTGCATAATGGCATTCTGTGGAAGTACAGTAAACCTTTTGCAGGCTAGAGAATGGCTCCCAGGAAATTGTTTGTATTGTACTAGTTATCCCTTAGTGATTTCCTCCGGCTTTATTCTCCTGCTGTGGAAAAGCTTGGGTTGGATTCTCTCTTACTGCTGTTTTTCTCCTCAAATCACTTGCATGAAACAGACGGGCTTGGATTATGAATCACTGTAGTTTGTTTCACCTGATATATTATTCTGCTGATGCCGCCAAATTCCAGTTACAGAAAAATACTGTCAGAAAGAGATATCTCTGCTGTTTTTAAGCATAGAAGAACCTGAGTGATCAATGAAGCCAT
Organism: Laticauda laticaudata; assembly: GCA_004320025.1. Taxonomy (NCBI): domain Eukaryota; kingdom Metazoa; phylum Chordata; class Lepidosauria; order Squamata; family Elapidae; genus Laticauda; species Laticauda laticaudata. Next base: position 31,188 of record BHFT01043818.1, on the reverse strand, counting down.
CTTAAATTCACACCTGATTGCCACCTCATTTATTCAGTTTACTCCACCCTCACCCCAAGATTGTCATAGGGCTTCTTCACCCATCCTTTTCAGCAAGGAAAGTATTGCCTGGGATGGGTCAGTATTGATGCAGTGTGTTCACTAACATTAAGGCATTGTAATTGTTCGGTATAGTTTAATCAGAATCTGTCAATGTACTGATAGGATGCAGAAGAAGTTCAGATCACGCTGTGTGTTACAGTACTGCAGGATTACAAGTAGTTTTAAAGTATTCATAAAATTGTTTTCATCACAGCAGCTGTTCTTAAGATTCTTTTGCCTCTGTTCTGCTTTCATTTCCATCCCTTCATCTATGTCAACCATCAATGTGTGAAAATGATTGTCCTATGTTATGCAACATCCTTTCTAGAGTGAGCTCTTAAAGCAGGGGTGTGAAACTGGCAGCCTATGGGCTGGATTCATCACACACAGGCCACCCCAACCTCAGTTCCGCAGATGGGAAAAACATCACATGACGGCAATGTGGTGTGGTGAGTTTGACATCTGTATAAAAGCATGATGATGATAGGTGTTATGGACTTAGCCAGTGATTTTCTTTCATTGCAGGCCAGCTTGTGTTTGGAGTTTGTCCTTACAAGAAACACTAATTTATATACGGGCACGTCTTCACTTAATTATGGTAATTGGGATAATATTTCCATTGCTAAGCAAGGCAGTGATAAAGGGTGATGTAATGTGACCACACTGGTTAGCAATGGAAATTCCGGCACTTCCAGTGACCATCATTTAGCAAATCACCATGGGTTGTTAAGTGAGGATATCACATGGTTGCCATTTATGATCTTCTGCCACTTCCCTATTGATTTTGTTTGTAAAAATCCATACAGCAATCACATGACCATGAAACTCTGCGACCTCTTACTTATGAGCCAGGCACTGAGTTTAAAAGGCTTATAGGGTGAAAAACCCCAATCCACACAAAATCAAAACATAATCTCAGGGCCCTCAACTATCATAGGGTAGTTCTACCTCCAATGTAATTTAAAAAAATAAAGCATAGGGTTCATCATATCTTTATATTTAGATACTGTACATCTGTAAGCAGGGTATTTAGAATATTCTGTGCAACTCTGTGCAACCCCTCTCCTAATTTATATTAAGAATCAGGTTTTCATACTTTATGAGGTTGCTTAAAGTCTTGGCTAGATCAAATATATCTTATTGATTGCCACTGGTTCATGTTGGACAGAGATGTTCTGCCTGTGCCTAAAGTAATTGATTATAGATTTTTCTTGTAAGAAATCGGAGTTTCTAGCAGATATTTTTTTCTTTGTGCCCTACAAGAGAAGCATCTGCTGCTACCTAGGACTGAACTCTCGCAACTTTCTCAGTGGAAAGTGAGTTTCTTCACCACTATGCCATTATGCCACTGAGGAACGAGAATACTGTTTGCTAAATACTGCTCCATCACACTTGGCGTTTGACCATATGCAAAACCAGCAATTGTTCTTCTTTTAAGACATGATGATACGGTTTCAGTTTTCCTGTGTTTCAGACTTTTTTTGGAAGCTGTTTTGGATATTTATCCTAATCCCATTAATACTCCTATGACAATGGTCTTTCTCTTATGTTCCCCATAACAAACACACTGAGGTCAATTTCTCTTGCTGCATGACAGTGTGCGAATATTTGTTGAACTGTTCCAAAACATCAACTTTTCATTACATCATGTTCTTGCTTTTTTATTATGTAAAAAATAAAGTGTATTATCATTCTAATAAATCCCCTCCTTTCTTCAAGGTTTGGTGACATATCTGTCCAAGAATGATAATAGAAACAGTTGTGTTCTGGAAAGGACTTAGGCTTAAAAAATTACACTTTGATACAAAAGAGCTGCTAGAAAATGTGATGAGCTGTTATCCAGGAAAGAAGTTGCTGTTTTTCTGCTGCTATAAGCTATTTGTGGCGGACCAGACCATTGCTTCTTACTGCTAATGATCCTGGAAAGCCAGCAACCTACAGTTGACCTGTGAAGATAGGGAGGGGGTTAGAATAAAGGAAGTAGTATAATGAGATTCTGCCCTGGGGCATTTGGTAAGTTTTTGGCTAAGCATTCTCTGCAAATCCTAGGCTTAAACTTGTTATCCATGGCTGAAATTCAGATCCCATGCTCTCAAGATGTAAGGACCGATTCCCCCCCCCCCCCCCCCCCCCCCANCCCCCCCCCCCCCGTCCCTTTTTGCATGCGATGGAGTGTTTTTGCCAATTTTGCCAACATGGGTGGAACAGAAATGGTGCTCTATAGAAACTTGGAATGGGATCAAGCAGCATTTATTTATCCCGCTTGACTTGTGGAGTAGTTGCAAAGAGACAGCTGTTTCTACTGGGGCATAGCCAAGATACCAGTAATGTTTAGTCTGCTGTAAGTTTCGAGAAAAGCTTCCATTTATTCTTGGAAATTGGGCATCTGAAATGGTAAGAAAGAGAAATCCACCGTACTGTCATGTTTAGAAGTGGTTAATGAAATGGGCATCCATTCCTAGGATTTTATTTAGTTATTTATTTAGTTATTTATTTATTCATTCATTTATGCTATTCCAGAAGGAAGAGAAACTTATTTGCTATTTTTGAGTGTTTAGTAATGTGGTGTCAGTTCTGCCATTTGATTGGGTAAGCAGGTGGAAGGCTTTATGACACACCCAGGAATTTTCTATCACTTTCCTAGACTAGTCTTGCTCGAACTACATGGTGTTGGAAATAGGTCTGATAAGAACCTCTGTACAGGTGAATAAATAGGTTTACCTGAACCAATTTCAAGAGGGATAAGTGGGCAGAAGGTGGTCTTTTACCTGCAATAAGATCCCTCTGTGTTGTTCTCGCCACTAAACATTAACTGCTATTACTACTTCACTCTACAGGACAGCCTAAACATGCCTTATATTTGATCTCAAAGAACAACTGTGCACTCTTCAGCCTCATTGTATTCATACCCTGTGATCAGCAGAACAACTAGTACACACTAGTGCCTTCTGGTGGCACAATTAATGTGTGCCAACAAAAACTGGACAATGCTGGTCCAGGGTGTGTGACTCCGTGGGATGTATCTGCAGTTGTTTTCAAATCTACAGAAGCAGCTTCCTTTATGAAAAGCAGAGGAGTAGAAGCCTTCTCATGTTGAATAATCAAGTGTAAGTCTGATGAACAGAACTTGCACTGAATCAGAGGTGTTAGTGGTGATTGCTACAGTTTTTGAAGACACAAACTCTCCTTTAGTGGTTATGTGTTCTGATTTCCCTATGGTATGTTCTGGGATCCATTGCTGTGGTCTTTCTGTTTTATTTTATCTGGGTTTTACATGTAGTAAAAAAAAAAACCTAGCTTGTCTCTACAGCACTTAAAATGATGCTTCTGAATCTTGATGTGATCCTTTTCACACTAACCTCCATCTGACTATCTTTCTTTGGTTGATTGTTAAATGTTACTGCCAGGAAATAAGGCTGTGAAATGACATGCAAGTAAATTCTTACAACTTTCCCTTAGGATCAATATATTAGTGACATAGCATGGATGGGAAGACTTCTGGCCGCTTATTTTTCCTTGCCTTGCTTCTTTGTTTGCTTATGTAAAAAGCTTAGTGACTAGTGCAGAGACACCATGGCCATAATGTGTGCGCAAAATCTCATTTTTTTCTATGACATTTCAAATTAAGGTATTTGACGGACTAGGTCCTTGTCTTTCTGGCAAAGCTTAGGATTTTAGTTTCTTGCTCCCTGGTAACCTTGTAATGAATTAACCCCTGCTTTCTCTTCTTTTTACAGTTGGGGCATGGCCGTCAATGTGTATTCCACATCTGTGACTAGTGAGAACCTGAGTCGTCATGACATGCTAGCATGGGTCAATGACTCTCTACAGCTCAGCTACACCAAGATTGAGCAGCTTTGCTCAGGTACTGTGACAGCAAAGAAACTCTCTAGTGAAACATTTTATTGGAAAACTCTTTCACTAGAACCACGTTCATAATAATTAAATGTTCCCTGGTAGGGAAGAGCAGGATTTATTTATTTATTGAGCTTATAGCTTGTTGCAACATCTCTTGTATATTTTTGCAGACCTGAGGTGCAAAAAATCTGGATCAAATGGTAGCAAAGAAGTAATTAAAATAATGGAGGGGTTTTTTTGCCACCTTCTAGTGTTAATCTGGATTTTTGCAGCAGGATCTATTAGCATTAAGCCTATTAGCCTTAAAATACTTGGGAGGGGGAGAAATCTTCTGTTTAATATTTAGGGAAAAATTACAAAGCACGGGTGTCAAACGCAAGGCATCACCTTCCTGTCACATGATGAACTGGGGTGGGTGTGGCTGCCAGTTTGACACCCCTGACATAAAACTATACTACTACACTACTTAAAACTACATTACCTAAAATACGCATAATGCATACTGTATACATTTAGCAATCTGCCTGTAAAGTTCAGTGAAAAGAGTAACACAGCTGTTCGGTTGCACAACTTGAAAGTTCAGTTGCAGAACAAAATATTTAATATATATGCACAATGCATATGCATTTGGAAACCTTCCTGAGAATGAAAGTAGACACCAGAGAATATACAAATACACATTATATGACATACAGCAATCATCTGCTAACAAGAAAATTTAAAAATAGCTACAAAGTTTTTTTTTTAATGTCTAGTTTGTTGTCAGCTCAGTGTTATATCAAGAGCTCCATTCTGTGGGTTGAGGCTGCCATTTCTCTGAAGGTTGGGGGAAGAAACTAATATAGGTACCTGCCATTACTAAGTTAGAAATATTCAGGTTGATACTTCATACTGAATTCCATTCCTGGTTAACAAAATACTATTGCTATATAACATGCCATAACCAGACAGATCATAATAATGCTTAATTGGATAATTTTATTTATATAAAATGTTAAGAATAGATGGGGTCCCATAACACTGAAATGCAAACTACATAAACTCATTTTAGCTTAGGTTAGCATATTGTATAAATCTAGTCAGCATGTTAGCATATGCATGAAGCTGAGAATGATGTCCTTCACATAACTACACTCTCAAATCGAATTGATGTAAATCAATTCCTCCCCCCCAATAAAACATGTGGATTTTGATTGGGTTAGTGATGATGTTTTGTTGAGAGAGAGAGTGCAGAGAGAGAGAGAGATTGCATTTAAGGGGATCAAAAGTTGAAGTACCCTTTCCCTGTTTCTCCTTTCAATTAATCCCAATACTGCATAACTAAAAATATACAGTATTACTAAATTCAGGCAATACTTGAAATCTGTATGTCTGTCATCTCCAAAGTACATGAGGAAGCAGTTCAAAATTATTCTTTCCATCTCTCAGCCTGAGCTTAGCTAACTCTGTTTAGACTGTATTATCTCCTCAATTAACTCCAGCCCATAGGAAAAGTGGTAGAATCTTTACCTATCACTGAATAACGCAGTCATTTTTTCTCCACAGCTTAAAGCCCATTCATTTTATGAGAATTTTTTTTATGTGAGATGTAACTACCCATTTTATTCTGAACCTGGATACACTAAACATAAAATAGTCTTTGGAAGCTCATACTATTTGATGCCTGGAACATTTTCTCTAATTGTATTTTCTGGGATTTTTGCTAGCCAGGCAATTCTCTGGCCCCCCAAGAAATTGACTAGGGCTTAAAAAGCCTGGGTTGTACTTATTAGAATTAAGAGGAAGGGAGTTGAAAATCTAATTGTTGTAGACAAAAGGATTCTGATCTAGTTGTAAGAGGCAGCAGGTGTGGGTGGAAACTAGTTTGTGTGTGTCTTTCTGTCCTTGACAGGGGCTGCCTATTGCCAGTTCATGGACATGCTATTCCCTGGCTGCATTCACTTGAGGAAGGTGAAGTTTCAGGCCAAATTGGAGCATGAATATATACACAACTTCAAGGTGTTACAGGCTGCATTCAAGAAGATGGGTGTGGACAAGGTGGGTTTCTGCTAGACAGCAGGCAGATAAAGAGTTTTCTTTTTGTATCATCAGTGTGTGGCTGAGGCTCCCCGGCATAGGATAAAACAGACCATAGTTAGATAGACTAAACCACTAGAGTAGATGGCTTCTGTAGTTGCTCTTTCTTTCTCTTGCTTCAAATTTTGGCTGGGCTGGCTTGTGCAGTAATTAATGTACTGTGTCTTTTTGCATTTCCATGTAGAAATAGATAGTTGTGTTTTATAGTTTTCTAGAAATCAATTTCCAAAATAGGAATTGCCAGTGTGATGCATTCCAGAGAAAATGAATGTTCTGTCTCCAGAATGGAAACTTTTATACATTCCTGGAGTCAGAGTAGAATCTCAAATGCTATGGGCCAGCTTGTTGCTTGTGAGTACATGGTATATAAATGTACAAAATAATAAATAGGCATCTTGGCCTTGTCTCTTAAAATACTTGCTCAAGGAAATAAATGACTGCACCATTAGTATTTTCTTTAAGCTTCACCTGATCCAGAATGTAATGATGGGAGAATTGATGGGCATGCCTTGGTATGCCCACATGACACCTCTACTTTGTGAGCTGCGCTGGTTGCCAGTTTGTTTCTAGGTGTGCTGGTTGTTAAACAGTATGAGGCCCCATAAGGCATAAGGCCTGGCTTCTTGGTAGACTGCCTCTCTACCATAGTATCTACTTAGCCAATTCAATCTTGCAAGGTTGGTGTGCACTGGTTTTCTTCAATTAAACCCCAGAAACAGACCTTCTTTGTAGCAGTGCCTGCCTTCTGGAATGAGGGCCTCACTCCCCAAGATCTGGATGGCCCTCACTTTCCTTTTGTTGAGAAGAGCTATGAAGATTTGGCACTCTGAGGCTTTTGATAAGGAACTGTTTGTTTTATTCCCTCTGGTCGGTTGCACTTCCCATCTTTTCTTTTATTAGGCTGGCAGTTTTTTCATACATGCTCACCCATACACATTCTACCAACTTCAAATTGTGGTTTACAAACATTGATATAAAACAAAAAGATGCTATCCTGCTAAAAATCTCTTAAAACTATCTTTCTCTAATCTTTATACAATAATTTATTACATTTGGATTTCATTTTGCATTAACCTTCTTTCTTACTCTCATGTGCTTCCCGATTCACTTCCCATCTTTCCTCAAATTGTTCCTCTTAAAACAGTACTAAGGGTTCTCTACTCTTGTTTGAAGGGATCTTCTAATGATTCTAAGAAATAATCTCTGTCATCTTTGTTTGGAAGAAAGTCACCTTCTGGAATTCAGAAACCATCATCACTACTTTCTGTAGTCAACATGCCAGAATTTATAGGATGATTTGAAAACATGCTTTATTAGCAGCAGACATTGAGCCAAATCTGTTTTTATTCTTGCCCCTTTTGATCTTCATTCCACCGCTACAAATGTGAGATTGATATGTGCTTTAGTAAATATTTTATTTACCCTCCTTCTGTAGTAACTCTTTTCAGTCAAATTAAATATTGTACTGCAGATAACACAGGGCTTTTTCCGTCTTTTGGAATATAGGCATCAACAAGGAATTCCAGAGCTTTGATGCACTATTTGAATCTATTGCACTGTTATCCCCTTTTTGTTTGGCTGGCACAAGAGTTTCTTCTAGGGACACTTATTTTAGTAAGTTAGCTAGTTATTGTTCCTTATGTGGCACAATATGCCATACTATTGTGTGTGAGGGAGAGAGGGGAGCAGGTTGCTTGACAGTCACTATGGTTCTTGAAGTGTCATATAAACAGGAACATAACCTACCACTTTTTTGCTGCAAATATTGGTATATCTAATCTCATCATAACTTCTAAATGGAAGAATGGGTCTAAAATGAACTATCTGAAGACAATGGTAGGTATTGATGAAAAGCCTTTCTATAGAAAGTTTCAAGATAAGATGGTGAGCATATGTAGAATGCATATGTGGTAATACAGATTACCACCAAATCTAGTCAATTTTGATTGATATAGTTTCCCAGGATATTAAGTTAACCTTTGCTTATAATTCCCACAGACTAATTAAGCCTGTTACCCTAGTAGTAAGCAAAATTTTGTTCAGATGGGCCACTTGTCTAATTAAATGGGCATGAGACTTAGGATCCCAACCTGGCATATTAAGCTTTTAGGAATATAAATCCCTTTGTCTGGATCATACCTAAAACTCATGTAATCATATATCCTGTTCCCCATGGTAACCAGTTCCTAGGAAGGAGTTGCTCTGTTTTAATTTTGAGGATCAACAACCTTAGTTGTAACTAAGGTTCATGGTTTTTGCTAAGTCTTTGAAGAAACGTGCAGCTCAATAAAGGTAGCCAGGCATCTTAAATTCACATCCTTTTCAATGACACAATGATTCAATTCTGGGCTGCAAAGATTTCACTATCACTCAGTGATTACCTGGATTTTTGCATCGTAGAACTGTTCATCCCAATACAGCCATTTAATATAAGTGTGTGAAAGATCATGTAAAATCTTTGGAAAGGCACCCTAAATTAAACAGAGATGTTTAGCAGCTTTTTACAAATTGAAGCTTTTTATTGATCAGTTTGTTTACTAAATATAACATTTTTAATTCAAATGAAACATTAAGTCTACTTATAGTGTAAAATATACACTATATTAAATAAATTAAAATAGATAGCGAAAACAAATCCTATAATTACTGACTGTTGAATGATCCAAAGTCTGTATACTGAGAAGTTTGAAGAAGGTATGGTATTAATATTCCAAAGAGATTGTGATTAATCTGTTTGAAAATTACAGCCAATAGGCAAAAAGCAATAGCAATAGGCAAAAAGAAAAATAACTTACTTTACTGGAGTTTCAGTGTATGCATGGTGTTCCTGTATAACTGGAGACTTTCAGTTTGTTGCATGGGAGGTCAAGAAATAAGAGTTTTTAAATGTAGGAACTACACATGTACAAAGCATTCTACTCTTAAGTAGAACAGTTTGTTAGGCAATAAATAGGACTTGCATACTTTGAATATGCTTTGTATTATGTAAATGCCATGATGATACCCACTCAGATTTATAAATTATAGTAACTAGCAACTTCGCATTTTAAAGTTATGTTAAAATAAATCACCTGTATTAGCAGTATTGGATTTCTTACAATGGTCATTCTTCAAGTATGCCTGTGCTCTGGCCCCTGTGTATCTGTTATGTTATACTGTATAAATATCGAAAAGCGAAGAAAATATGAATTTTACAAAGAATGTTACTTTTCATGGACTTTTGCTGTTACAGATCATCCCAGTGGAAAGGTTGGTAAAAGGAAAGTTCCAAGATAACTTTGAGTTCATTCAGTGGTTTAAGAAATTCTTTGATGCCAACTATGACGGAAAGGAGTATAATCCATTATTGGCGAGGCAAGGCCAGGAAGTGGCACCCCCTCCAAACCCAGGTGATCAGATCTTCAACAAACACAAGAAACCCATTGGCACTGCAGGTAATGTTGCTAGAGACAGTTGGGACCCCAGGATCCCGCCTCTAGCATGACCTCAGCTTCATGGCATCCAGCTTGGCAACTCCAGGGTAGCAATGGGAGGGAAGGAGAGAAGAGCCAAACCCTGACTGATCTGAGAGACAGCTACATGCTTAGTGGAAAATACATGGATTTTGGAATGACAGTAAGTAAAAGTAGAAATGAGCAAGGATCAAACCAATTGACAAGACACTGCTTTCTTGTTCCCATGAAAGTTACATATTCCAGCATACAGATGTGATTTTGATGCGGGACTGGCTGCCTTACACTATAGAACCTTTTATTTCAGCAAATGCTGTAACTAGACAAACCAATGGAGCACAGATGCTTTTTTCAAAAGAAAATTGCTGCTCGGACTTTGCCTTCATAGGAGAAATCTGACCAAAAGGTTCATTCTGCTTAGAATTACCTTTGCTCACTCCTGTTCTACTAATGAAATAGGGTCCTGGGATCAGTAATATAAATTCATATCTCCCATATACAAGGTAATCTGCTCGTCAAGAGAACCTTGGAATCACATCACATCCTACATCAAAAAATTAATTTGATACTCTATTTGAGGCGGCCTTCCCATTATTGGCCAGTTAGCCAATCTTGTTTCTATCTCCCAAGCAGTCTGGAAGAGGATAGTTTGTTCATAGGAGTTTTATTGCATGGATAGGGAACTTGTATTGCAAAGATTACAGAACTGTACAAGTAGTCCTTGACTTACAATAGTTTGTTTAATTGAAAAAAGTGACCTATGACCATTTTTCACACTTACAACCGTTGCAGTATCCCCATGGTCATGTGATCAAAATAGAATTCTTTATTGGCCAAGTGTGATTGGACACACAAGGAATCTGTCTTGGTGCAAATACTTTCAGTATACATAAAAGAAAAGATACATTTGTCAAGAGTCAAGAATTATAAGGTACAACACTTAATGATAGTCATAGGGTACAATAAGCAATCAAATCATACTGGGAAACAGTCAATATAAATCATAAGGATACAAGTGACAAAGTTACAATCATACAGTCACAAGTGGGAGGGGATGGGCGATAAGGAGTGATGAGAAGATTAACAGTAATAGTAGTGCACACTTTAATAGTTGAACAGTGTTGAGGGAATTATTTATTTAGCAGAGTGATGGCTTTTGGGGAAAAGTTCTGTTCTTATTTAGATGCCTGGTAACTGACTCCTAGTTATGACTGTTGCAGTGTCCCAAGGTCATGTGATCGCCTTTTGCAACCTTTTGACAAGCCAAATCCTTACAGAAGCCAGGTTCACTTTACAACTGCAGTGATTCACTTAACTGTCTTACTTGGCAACAGAAATGTTGGGCTCAATTGTAGGGTTGTAAGTCAAGGACTACCTGTAATTCTGGCATGCCCCATTTTTGGCCATATTGGGGCACCTGGAAATTATAGTTTATTAGCATCTGAAGGACATTTCCCATTTTTATACCAAAAAAAAGTTATGAACCCGGATATTTGGATTCAAGCTTTCCTCTTATTGTCTTCAAAATGCTTGGGTAGAGCTATTTTGGAAACGTTATCTTTCCGGATTTTTAATAAGAATCTATGCTTTCAGCAGATGTGAAAAAAAACTCTAATTTCATATTGGTATTAAAACTCCTGCTGGGTTTCAAGAGGGACTAATTCATCTTGATGTCCTAACTGAAGCCAATTCTGATGTATCAACAATCAGTTAAAGAAAAAATGAACAGTTTTAGAAAGTATTTAGCAGAACAATGAGGAATGAAGGCAAATATACATGTCCCAGAATAATATTGTGGGATCCAATCTGGGTTGGTCACCAGGACCAGAGTTTTAGTCTTCAGAGCTTTCCGTCTCATGCTGAAGCCCATCCTTAGAAAGCGTCTCTCAACCAGAATGTGTGCTTTGGCTATTCGAAGCATAGTATTTATGTGGTGCCTGGTTGCATGTGGCTTTTTAGTTGTTGGTTGGGGTATTGATGGCTGGCTATTAAGGAATTTTAATAGCCAGTCATCAACACCCCAATCAACAATTTAATATCAGCCATCAATCCTCCAATAAACAATTCAAAGGCCACACACAATCAGGCACCACATAAGTATTACACAGAGAATAGCCCAAAGCACACATTCTGGTAGAGAGAAGTTTCTTGAGAATGGGCTCCAACACAAGTCCAACTAAACCTCTCGTCCTGTTGACCAAGCCAGATTGGATGCTAGAAGAATGAGGATTCCGATAGTTAATTTTCTTCTAACTGAATCTCCTGCTCATGAGGGAGATGAGTAATCTGCTTATTAGTGTAAGCTATATACAGCGGAAAGTTCCACAGAAAAAGAAACTAGAACAGTGTTTCTCGGCCTTGGAAACTTTCAGAGGTGTGGACTTCAACTCTCAGAATTTCATGGCTGGCTGAGGAATTCTGAGAATTGAAGTCTACACAAGTTGCCACGGCTGAGGAACATTGAACTAGAGGCACCAGATAGAATGATAAAGATGCCCACATTGACTGACTGAGAAGGGTGTGGGGCCCAAAGGCTAACTCCTGGTTCTGCATGTCTCTCACCAGCTGGGCTTGCTTGCTTTGCTGTAAAGGGGCAGCAGCACATGCTGGGATGGCTTTGCAACCGGCTGAGGGAAAGCTGCATGTAGCTTTATGCTGCTGCCACGTTTGTTTGAATTGTGTTCATAAGTAGGAAGGTTTAATGTCTGGCTTTTCCAGTGTCTGTCTTTCTCTGGAATTATTAAACACAAGAACTCTGATCTTGAATGGTCATTTCTGTGTCCAGGAAGTCTCAGCAGACAGCACTGGGACTCTTGCTGTGCATATAAGCTCATTCATTATGTCTTAGGCTTTCATTTGGCCTGGCTCAGCAATGGTGGGTGGGTCCCTTGATGAGAGGATGTAAGACTAAAGCTCTTTTTTTTTTTTACTTCATAAAGTTCCACAGAGAACCTCCCCAACTGGCCCCAAGAACATACAGAATCCAGCCCGAATGAACGTCACTCCCAGCAATATTATAAGGAAAAATCCTCCTTTGGCCCGGAATGGGGGCAGTGAAGCTGATGCCCAGATCCTGGAGCTTAACCAACAGGTGGGGCAAGAAGAAGAAGAAAAAAATAGAATTTCTTCCTTTGGCAACCCCAATATTTACAAATGTCTTTCCTGCATTCATCTTGGTTATGTCAGAATCTGGAATGGTTCTGCCTTGTGCTCTGCTGTGGTGTTGGGTGTTGTGAAAGTAGATTTGCTTTTTCCTTAGAAAATTCATCTTGGCTCACTCTCTGAAGAAGGAACTATTACTCTAAAATAAAGTTGAAGTTTTCACCTTCTGGAGTAGCATCCCTCCCCCACCAGCCAAGACCTGGACAGCACTCTCTCTCCTAGGGTTCTGTAAAGCTTTGAAAATGTGACTTTGGTCCCAGTACTGGGGTTGATATTTATGATTTGTTTAAGGCCCTCTGTTGTTTTGCTGATTTTGTTTACCAGATTGTTTTATTATGGATGACCTGTCTGATTTTATGTTTTTAACTTTTTTGTGGTTTTCTAGTTTTGTACACTGCCCAAGGTCCACTGGAGTTTGGTGGCCAATTTATTTAAATTAAAAAATGCATACATCTCTAGAGCTGGGGTCCTCAACCTTTTGGACCTCAGGGACCACTAAACTCACAATTTTAGATCCCAGGGACCACTAACCGGTTCTGTGGGTGTGGCCTAATTTGTGGGTGTGACTTGGTGGTCATGTGACTGGCTGGGCATGGCTTGTATGTGTAAATATTATAAATATTTATGTAAATATTGAATTTTTTATAAAAAAAAGAGCAACTTTTACCCAAAATCAGGCAAAGCAGGCAGGCAGATTGAGTTGCTCATAGAATCATTCAGTGATCTATCTATCTGCCATCGGCTAGCTCAGTCTCTCAAATTTGCTTGCTGTGAGTCTGCACTGAATAATAGAACCTTCAGTCCTAAGGGAGGTTCAGCTGTGCTGAGCCGAAGATCTAAAGACTAGCTAGAAAGCAAGAAATCCCACCATTTCCTGCTTCCTAGAAATCTGCTGGCACAGCAGAACAGATGATGGTTGAAAAAAGATAAAATAGCAATTTAGCAGGCAAGTTTACCAGTAAGGAGTGAGTGGGTGAGGAGGGTTCCCGCGGGCCATGTGGGTGGTGCAGCCTTGTGTTTCTGCACAGCCTGGATTAATTGCTTTGTGGGGGTGATCTGGAGGTGAGGTTTCTCTGCGGCCCACCAAAATTTTCTCATGGCCCATCAGTGGGCCGTGGCCCACCAATTGGCGACCGCTGCTCTAGAGGATACCAAGTTGATAGAATCTGGGCTTGATGATAAATTGAAGGTTCTCCAGCTCATTCTGCACTCTTTTCATTCTCTCAACAGCTTTATGCCATACATTAGATGGAGGGAAATACAAAGATCTGGCAAAAACCCACTATTTTGGTATCTTGCTGCCTAACTGGTATTTAGGAAGACATAAATCAGCAGCCTTTTCTTTCTGTTCATCTGAGACTTTCCCACTGGCTGCCATTTTACAATTCAAAATTCCAATCTATCCAGTAGCTTGAAATAACTGTACTATTAAATAGCCATGATACAGATAGTAACTGGCACACAGTAAATTTTGGCTGAGCTCAATAATGTGCAAATGTGAATTAATGAAATACATTTGTTCACATAACATGCTATGTCCAAACAAATCAGTCATATTATGATGCAATATTTTTAGCTGTTTTTATGTTTGCTCTAGTTTTGTATGCTGCCCAGCTGGACAGCCAGTAGATTTAATTATAATAATTAATATGCCCACATTCATGTTACAGAAAAAAATGGTTGTGTTCTCACAATGATGAACTGCCCAACCTGTTCTAGTCAGTCTAGTGATTGCCTCAATCTAGCACAGGGATTCCCAACCAGGTGTGAGATGATATTCCAGGAGGTGCAAAAACATGGGTTTAGAATTTTCAAAATTATAGTGTATATGCATAATTATATGCACATAATTATTTACTTTTATAAGGGGTGCAAGAATATATCAGAAGCGTTCTAGAGATGCGGGATATAGAAAAGATTGGGAACCCCTGATCTAGCATTTGTGTCTGACAGTGATCCAGATCCAGATTCTCCTTGCTTATATGGTAATCGGAACATTTCAGCACATTTCCACATTTCCTCCATGCAAACATAGTATATGAGATTATTCTGCCAGGAAAATCCCTAATCTTTTCAGTCAGAAATGCATCATTCAAGCTGTCTTAAATTTTGTTTGGCTACTTCTCTTTGGCTATTCTCTACTATCTCTTTCATTCTAGATGAAAGGAACTTTTCATTTCCACATTACAATAGGAGTCATTAAAGCAGTGTAAGTGCTGTTTTGAAGTCCAGTTGCTTTTTAGAATCAATGAACAAATATGTTTTATTAGTTAGCTTTAGTTTTCTAGTTGCTTTAGTGAAGAAATGTGGCAGAAACTGAATTGTTAAATAGAAAGAATCTTCTTGTGCTTTGAGCTATACTTAAAAGGGGAGTAGTTAATACCATACAGTTAAGTGACCATAGAAAAAAAGGCAGCTACAACTTGGTTTCTTTCCAATCTCAGATGTTTTTCAATATACATTTATACATTTAAAATCTGTAACATTCTGATGAGTTTGGGAGGCTTGATGTTTTATTAAAGCAGATCCAGTTGTGCAACCTAGCATATGACACTATTTCCCATGCCCCATACCTAAGAACTTCAGGAGAAAAAATAGTTGTCTATGAAATGAGTAATGTTTTTCTCTTTCAGAATAGAAAACTCCTCTCCCAATGAACTGCAATTGCTTCCAAAAGTTCTTGCTGCTTCTACATACTACTTAACAAGTGCTTTAGCCCAGACATTAGTGCTACAATGGTTGGGTACCTCTCAGTTGCAGTTTGCTTGCCTGGTGTGCTGGATATGAGTTGATGAATGACACATATCAGGGCTGTCATTAGGACGCTCATTCTTTTGTTCAATTTTTGCTGGTTGTCTTCATTTTGATAGTTGATGGATTTGAAACTGACAGTGGATGGGCTGGAGAAAGAGCGTGACTTCTACTTTAGCAAACTGCGGGACATCGAACTGATCTGCCAGGAGCACGAGAGTGAGAACAGCCCCATCATTTCAGGCATCATAAGCATCCTGTATGCTACAGAGGTCAGTGTAATATGGGACCAGCCTTGA
Source organism: Laticauda laticaudata (assembly GCA_004320025.1). Taxonomy (NCBI): domain Eukaryota; kingdom Metazoa; phylum Chordata; class Lepidosauria; order Squamata; family Elapidae; genus Laticauda; species Laticauda laticaudata. Next base: position 15,509 of record BHFT01043818.1, on the reverse strand, counting down.
TCACGATTTCCAGGGAGTTGGAGTTTGGGGCTTGCCTATCAATGTCTGAAGCATGACCCATGTGGTTTTCATGCATGGATAGAGAGAGAACACACTATATAGTTACGACTATCTCAGTGTTTCTTACTATGTTCTTACAGGAAGGCTTTGCCCCTCCAGAGGATGATGAACTGGAAGAGCAGCATCCAGAAGATCAGGATGAATATTAGCTGTGTGTGAAAGCACACTTGGTTTCTCGCTGTCTGGCCATGACAGATCACCCCATGCTCCTCACTTACCATGGACATTTAAAGTTTTGCATTGTACAGCCTCATCCTCTACAGTCACACATTATAACAGGTTTTTTACCGACAAGAGGCACCCAGTGGTTTCTGTATGTTGTGCAGAGCCCACAGGAAGCCCAGAGCTACATGGGAAAAATAGGCCTCAGTAGGTGGCGAAGATCAGCACTGTAAATACCTTGTAGTGGGGCAAAATTCCTAGGTTGGTGGCCTGGCTCCTTTTCCTCCTTCTCCTGGTCCATCCCATATACCTCTTATTTATTGATTTCAGTTGTCTTGGGTGTGAGTGCTGCAATCCCTTGTATTATATTGAGAGACAAATTCTTTGTATATTTTTCCGTACTGGATTTCACTAGCACTTTGCCTGTCATATTCATGCCGAGCCAAAGCTCTGGCACCCCTCCTGGCTTCAGAAAATTTGGGAGCATGTGAGCCTAAAGGCCAAGCTCAGTACTGGAAGCTCGCTCAGTGGGTGGGTGCAGGGGGAGGGGGAAGAGAATGGACTGGAATATTTATTTGGGGGAAGGGGGGATTTTAATAATGCTGCTGAGAATGAGTTTTCCAGCCATTCTACTTGATGTATCAGGTAGACCCAAGAAAAAGAGAATTTACCTGATGGTGGCTTTTTCTTTTGGGGGTTTTATGGGAGATAATTTTGGAACATGGCAGTGCTGTTGTTTGGAAAAGGAAGCATGAAGGGAACCTCCCCAACAATGTTCTGTTTTCCACAAACACCACAGGTTACAGTTGAGCCTGCTATTGGGAAGGGCTCAGATGTTTGCTCTTCACTTATCGTTCTGACCCTACCAAGGTTTAGTTCATGCTGTTTGGATAAGTTTACCACACAGACTCTGCCTTGACCCACTCCCTGTTTGCATTGCCTGTTCAATCAGACACTGGTGTGCAAAGCCTGCATCTGTGTTGCATTTTATTTAAAATAAATTTGTGTGGTTAAAATCTGTCCTGATGTGTGTGCCATAACCCCATCTCTACTTGAATGGATAGATACGGTTTCTGCCAAAAGATCAGTGCACCAAGTCCTGAAGCACCAAACCAATGATGAATCAGATGAACATGTCAATTCTGAGCAGACCCACAGCCCCTGACTTTGACAGACCCTTTTCTAGTTTCTTATGTGGGAAGATTTTCTTTTTTAGCAGCCAAGAAACTGAGGACTGCTAGGGAGGGAGGAAATGGAGGAAGAAAAGAAAAAAGGAGGAGAGGAAAGGAAGGAAATTAGAAGAGACATCAATCTCTTTCCCAGGTGAGGTGATCTGTTATTTTCATCTGAACAAATGAACACCAAGCATTTTCATCTGAATAAATACTTCCCATTTCCCCAGGCACAGCAGGTATTTTTATAACTATATATAACTGCAACTATATATACTATATATAATTATAACTGTACTAGTTTTTCTAGATTTAAAACAGAATTTAAAAGGTCTGTCTTAAAATATTGAGTTAAAAAGGTGGACACCAGCTATTCCCCAATGTTGCATATCAGTCTTTGACTCCCATGTCACCTGGCAGAACTAGGTCTTAAGACTGTGAAGGCTAGAAGAATTGGCACCTGCCTTATTTCTGTGGATCAGGAGTTACAAAGAGATGGACACACACACAAACACACAGGATATAGACAGAAGGCTGTATTCATTATGGGATTTTTTTGTGTGTGCAAAGCCTTTACAGACCCACTCTGGATCAAGTCACCCTTTTCTTTAGGACTCACTGTGCCTAAATATTTTTGAACAGTATTCTAAGCTTACAAACACCAATTTATTTATTGCTTGTAAGCTCTGACAGCTGCAACATCATGAAATTAAAACTGTGGCCACAGCTTGAAGACTGATGATTATAGCATAAGCAAAAGCCATATCAAGAGATGTGTTTAATACTCAAGTAAAGGTGAGTCATAAGAATAAGCAGGTAGTCCTCGACTTAATTTATTTTGTCATTGTTCAAAGTTACAACAGCACTGAAAAAAGTGACTTATTACAATTTTTCACACTTATGACCGCAGCAGCATCCCCTTGGTCATATATCAATATTTGGATGATGACAACTGATTCATATTAATGACAGTTACAGTATCCCATGATCATCTTTTGAGACCTTCTGACAAGACCTTTTAACAACCATGTTACCAATTTAACAACTTCTGTGATTCACTTAACAAATATGGCAAGAAGTCATAAAATGGAGCAAAACTAATTTAATAAATGTCTCAGCAACATAAATTCTGGGCTGAGTTTTGGTTGTAAGTCAAGGACTACCTGTAATGCGCTCAGGAGCCTAGGGAGGTTCCTGTATAGGGACATTTGAGTGAAATAGAACAGAAAAAAGGCACCATAAGATGCAGAGGAAAAATTATACACACAGTCATAGTGAATGACATTTCCATTTCATAAACCCTTAAATGTAGGATGAATGAAACTCAGTGGTGGGAGTTAGGACAAAGAAAATATTTTATACAAAGCTCAACTGAGCTGGAATTTGCTACTAGAAGCTGGAGCAATGGCTGCCCTAATGGCTTGCTTTAAAAATAATTTAAATCAATTCTGGGAGAGTAAGGACAAAATAATGACAACTCATTCATGAGATCTGCATATTACTAAGCTCAGATGTAGAGAGATCTTGGGTAACTTGCAAATACACTGTTGCACGTACATTGCTTTGAGACTTCCAATACATCTCTGGAGGGTCCCCTTCCCCAATTAGGGCTATCTCTTGACTAATTAACCACAAGTCTCACCATAGTTTTGCTGAACCAAATTGCAATTCTACATAGCATAAGTCTGCTGAAGTCCACCATAGAAGAAAGTGCTTAAGCTGCAAAGTTGCTGCAGAGTAAAGCCAAATAGTATCGTCCATACAAACTTTTTAATGCACCTTTCTTCCTTAGTAGTCCACCTCTACTTGTTTATGCACAGTGCTCAAGGCATTCAACCCTGACTGTTCTTTGGAAGGACAGATACTGAAGCTGAAGCTCAAATACTTTGGTCACTCAATGAGAAGAGAGGACTCATTGGAAAAGACCCTGATGTTGGGAAAAATGGAAGGCAAAAGGGAGAAGAAGCCTACAGAGAATGAGACGGTTATATAGCGTCAACGCCACGAAAGTGAATTTGGGTAAACTGGGAGATTGGAGGACAGGGAGGCCTGGAGAGCCATGGTCCATCATCGCGAAGTCGGACAATGCCTTAGCGACTGCACAACAAATGACATGGGAGAATGGACCAAGGAGCAAGTTTTGCTTTCACGTCCAGCTTTTCAGAGAAAAAGAACAGAACTTAGAATAACTGTATACTTAAGAATAACTTTATTGACAATAGTTATTGTCGATAACTTTAATGACACTTTGAGTGTACACTAATCTGCATACATTAAAATGAAATGTCTTTGCCTACAGCTCTCAAAGGGTCCCTCCTCCAATATACACGAGGTAAACATGTCAATGAATGTCCCAAAGGTGCTTTTTTTTCCAAAAGGCAACTGGACTTTCTGGTTTTTCTTTGAAGACGTTTCACTTCTCATCCAAGAAGCTTCTTCAGCTCTTGACAGGATGGTGGGGAATGGAAGTCAAGAGCCGAAGAAACTTCTCGGATGAGAAGCGAAACATCCTCAAAGAAAAAAACCAGAAAGTCCAGTTGCCCCTTGCAAAAAAAAGCACCTTTGGGACAACCATGACCTGGATGACTGAGGATCTGTCCAGACGGGGCGCCAAATAAACGAACGGACCAAGAGCTGTTCGGCATTAACATCAAGGCGAAGCTTCCTTGTTCGGAGGCGATGTGCTTCTGTGACACAGGCCAAGGAGCAAGAACGGCTCGGGGGTTTCTCGGCTCTTCTTCCGCAGAGATCCAGGCAGAAGAACCGGGCTCGTCCCAGTCCGAACCCGCCTTTTCAGCCGCCTCCCAAAGCGACTTTTCTCCCGCTGAATTCTCCCGACTGCCGAGACTTCTTTGCCCCCTCAAAGCGACCCCTCCTTCCCCCGTTGGGCGCGTTCCGGGAAGGCGGGCGCTCGGGTGTCACGTCCCGGAGAGGCGGGTGAGCTTTAGGACGTGGCAGAAGCAACGTTCGCCGCGGAATCGCGCGGAAGGGGCGTCTCGCCCAATGAGCGCGGCCTGGAGGCCGAAAGTGGGCGGGCCGTGCCGCGCGAGCGAGGGAAGGCGCGCGGACGGTCCGTCTTTTTCTTCGCGCGGGCGCGCGTCGGTGGTCGCAGGAGGCGAAGGCGTAGGAAGCGGCTGAAGGAAGGCTGATGGCTGCGACGGCACGTTGGGAGGTGGTGCGGAAGCCTTCCCGCAGGGGAGCGGCCGGGGGCGGCGGCTCTATGGGGCGAAAGGCGCTTGGAGACGCCAACGGAGGACGCGGTCTGGCCTCGCCCAGTGAGTGAGGAAAACAGACACACAGTCGAGCCTCCCTATGCAGCGGTAGCCTAGCGTGCAAGTGGAAGGAGACAGGCGAATCGCCTGCCGGCCCCGCTTGACATAGACCTCCGCTTTCGGGGATTTATTTATTTTTTTCTCCCGAAGGGAAGGACTTGTCAGTTGGCAGAAAGGAGTCTGGCCACGTGCTGGAACACACGTTGTGGCTCTGCTTTGGGCTGTTCCTTATTTATTTATTTGTTGGATTTGTCAATGGCTTACAAAATAATAGGTATAAGTATAAACATGAGTAAGAATACAGAAAATGGGTACGATTAAATGGGGACAATTGGACAGGGATGGGAGGCACGATGGTGCACTTATGCTCACCCTTCCAGACCTCTTAGGAATGGGGTGAGGTCAATCGTGGATAGTTTGAGATTAAAGGAGTGGGAGTTTGAGGATGTAACAACAGAGTCAGGTAGTGCATCCCAGGCATTGACCACTCTGTTGCTGAAGCCCTACTTTCTGCAATCGACTTTGGAGCGGTTTACATTGAGTTTGTATCTGTTGTGTGTTCTTGTATTGTTGCCGTTGAAGCTGAAGTGGTCATTGACTGGTAGGACATTGTAGCAGATAATTTTGTGTGTACTATGCTTAAATCCAACCGTAGGCATCGTCGTTCAAGATTGTCCAAGCCCAAAATTTCAAGTCTAGTGATATAGGGTATTCTGTTGTGAGCAGAGGAGTTTAAGGTCAGCCCTGGAACAAATTCCCTGCCACTGAACGGACGGGAGGCCTGGAAAGGCAGGGAAGAGATCTAGAGACCCTTCCAGTTACCAAGTGAATGTTACACTGTCTTCCCCTCTGATCATGGGGCTTGATGGCACATGACTCCGAAACATCCGATCTTTAGAAGTATTTCCCTTCTGTTTAAAATTGGCTACATTTTTTACAGATTTGTTCTTTGTACGTTGAGAGCAATGATGAGATAGATATTCTGGAAGCTGTAGGGTCATGTACCGGTAATACGCAAGAAGAAACATTGGTCTGTAACAAAATACTTGAATATGACTTTTTCAAAAACTCTTTGAGTCTTTTAATGATACCAAATTTATTTTATGCAATATTTTTTTTAGCCATGTACATACTGCATTTAACAAATTAGTCACTTGAGAAAAGTATTTAGATTACATACAAAATTAACATTAGATCCCACTTTGTGCCTTAGTTTATGGTTAGTTCGGTTTTTTTTTAATGTATTGTGCGTATAGAATATTGTGTGTATAGAAAGTGGTTAATTCTGTAACTGTTAAACGTGTTGTATCGACACAGGACATTTCAGTAGTCAGGCTTCACATGTTTCTCTTCTATTTTCCTAGTTCCTCTTGCCACTTCAGAAACTTTCTTTGAACTTGGCTTTGAGAAATCAACAAAGAAACAGAACAAAGAACAGGTGCCTCCACCACCTGGACGCCAGCAGCAGAAAAAGCAAAACCTTGGAAAAAGTGCTAAGAAAGCGACAGCTGGAGATAGTGGACAGAACAAGCAAATCAAAAATAGGACTCTGGAGGATGCATTGAAAACAGTCAGTGTCATTTTTCCAAAAATTGTCTGTTTTGTATATTTGTATTATACTGCAAATTAGAGGCTACCTCTGAAATAGAGAAGGCAATGTATAGAAAGTTAATTCTTCATCTAGTAATGTTACTACCTACATGTCTTTAATTGCAACTATTAAAAACAACTGTAGTTGACCCAAGAATTATTGAATTCAATTAGAAGTTGTACAATTTAAGTTGAACTCACCATCCCTCTTGTTCTGCAGAAGGGAGGTAAACTGTTAAATGAAGTTACTATATGGTTACCAGTACTGTATTCCAGCTCAGGGTAGCAAGAATTGCAAAAGGACTTTGTAGTGACTTTTCTTTCTCAGACAAATGTTATTTATTTAGAAAAGCTTTAACATTGTGTGTATTTTATTTTATTAGTTTTTAGAAGAATCAATCCTCAAATTCACTCACTCTTTAGACTCCCCTTGTTTCCCCATGGAGTAGGTTACATACTTTAGAGTTGTACAGCTTGCATGCCCCACAGCTTTTTGAAAAGTTGGCACCGAACTATTGTATATAATTAGGACCAAAGAATATTATTACTAATCACATGAAAGGAAATAATAACTAATCTTGTTTTAATAATATATAAATTGTTCTTTGCCCATTTTTTAGCTTTATGCTTGTTGCAATTCATACATTTTAATAATATTGTAAATATTCATAGGGCTTTTTTACCTTTATTGTACTGCATTCAGAGTCAGTTGTTTGTGGGATGGACTGCAGTATGAATATGACAAATAGAGTTTAGTTTTTTGCCCTGGCTTTTTAAAATTATCACCTCCTGATAATATTCAAAGGTCACATATAGTTCTCATTCAATAAAGCAGTTCTAGTTGCTGCCCAGTTTGCATTATAATTTTAGCTCTCCCCCCTCATCTGCAAATGAAACATATTAGGTTGACAGCTCTCACCTTTCCAGTTCTTCACTGTATCTGTGTTTTTTTTAAATTCCAGCTGGATTTATCAGAACTCCAGAGAGAGCTTGATAAAAGCTTGAACTTATTCCCAGAGAACCCTTCTGTGTGGGTCAAAGATCTAGCTGGATATTTGAACTACAAGTTGCAGGCCATGAAGAGTGAGCCCACTCTCAGTCAGCACCCTCATGGTTGGTAACACCAAGGGAATAATGTTGTCATTCAAGAATGGGAATACTGTTATTAGAATAAGCATGCATGTACTAGAGGTAGCCATTGAAATTGTTCTTGGGATTGCCCTTTCTGGGAAACAGTAGTTATTCCTTTATTCAGTCAGATCACTTTAGGCCATATAGAATTACCTTTCATCAGCTTTGTTTGGCTCTCCAGCTCTTAAAATAACAGCCTGGCCAAAATAGTTAATGCCTTAGTATACTAGCAATTGAATTATTTTGCCTAGAGGTACACAGAGGAAAGTGGAACACAGAGGTTTTCAAATTGCAGAGGAAAGAGGAGTTGGGTGGGGGAACACCACTTGGTTCACTCTGCCTAGATATGTGTTGTTTATGATGAGCTCCTGCGGCTGTGGTATCTGAGATCGAAACCCTGGGATATGTTAGTGGTCTTTGCATTTGCAACAACAGCTCATGCAATGGCCTTAACCTGCCTTTGAATGCTATGCAAGGTGACTTGGCCAGGATTATGGCATTCTTGCCTGGTTTTATCTTCTTTCAAGAGCAGCTGTTCCTGGGGCTGTTTCATGTGGTTCTGATGATAAATCTGCATGCCCACTCTGGGCAGCCTGAGTGCTAGTCTTACCCCCCCCCCAAAACCCAGGAGNCCCCCCCCCCCAAAAACCCAGGAGGAGCTACCCTTCAAAGAGGAAAAGACAGATTAAATGGAAGCACTTTCTGAATGCATACTGGCAGTTTTAATTTGGAAGAAGCTCCACAGATATATTATTTTAGGGGTAAGGACACATGCTGTCATTGAACCTCTTTTTCATTGAAGTGAAAATACTGCACAACTTTTGTTTTGGCCTCTTTCCTCAATTTGTGGCATGATCCTGCTGAGGTAGCAACTATGCTCACAGGTTCTATTGTCATAATCTGTATAACATCCTATCATGCTCAAGGATGTGCTGCTCTTTTTTCAGAAGTGGCCTCCTGATCATACCCCACCTCGGATGCCTGTTTTAAGCAGGTGTGTGGAAATGTTGTGGTAACAGTGCTCTGACCAAATGGATGCTGACTAAAATCTTGATCTTGCTATTATTTATGTTTTCGGCTTCAGACTATCCCTACTGTCTGGTGAATAAAGAACTAAGGAGCATTATCAAATCTCTACTGTTGAAATCTGGGGGTGTCCTGGAGCTTTTCTTTGATCATTGTATTTACACAATGTTGCAAGAGTTGGACAAAACTTCTGGTAAGATAAGAGTAAAATAGAGATCAGCTAATATTTCTTGGAATCAAAGCTTATGTCATAAAAGCAGAAGATACCTAAGCAAGGTTAAGAACAGGATGATGATTTCTTTTACAGGTAGCTAATGGCAGGCAGATGATTTCTTCAAGAACTTTGCATTTTGAAAATCAGTTGTAAAAGAAATAGAAGCATAAAGTTAACTTCCTAATAAAGAATGTAATAGAGGAGGAAAAGACTCAGTGAACCTTTAATTTAAAGGATGTTCATTTAATGAATGGAGTGGATCAAATTTCTGTCTGCACACCTCACCAAATGATAAGCATATGCTGCATTTGAAGAAGTCCAGACAACATGATTGAACCTTGATTTTATGAAATCTGCAGCCATTTATATCATTTCTGTAATGACATCATTTTGCAGATGATGTAATTTCTTCCAGCTTACATCATTGATTCATGGTATGATAACACAATAAATGTATAATTTTGTTATTTGGTTAATGATATTATGGAAATGTAAATTTGTCTGCTAAAATCTTTCTGCAAATAACACCTTTTGCCTAATGATGCCATTACAAAAATAATGCAAATATCCACCATGACGTGTATGGCAGTCTTTCAGATTTGAAGAAGACATGCTGTCATGCACTTCATTTGTGGACAAGGGGGTGGCTCTGCAGTCCCAATCTGGAAGTTTTAGTTCTAGCTCAATAGCAGCACTGGAAGTCCAGTTTTGTAGTAACTGTGGGTGTTATTCCATAATGCTGATCATGGTTTTCTGTCACTTTTTGGCAACACCTATCTTCAAAGCTGGTGAAGCACATGACTTTCTGGCAGGTTCTGTCAGCAGCTGCAATGTTTAATTCCCTTGGCTGGATGTCACAGTACCATAGAATTTCTTTCACAGCGCCTTGCAGTATTTGTGTGGTCAATCTCAAGATTGGGGGAAACTCAATAAATTTGCAGACAACACCAAACTGGGGGGAATAGCCAATAATCTAGAAAAAGCCTCAAGATCCAGAAGGACTTTGACAGACTTGAACACTGGGCATTATCCAACAAAATAAAATTCAGTGGTGAGAAAAATAAGTGTTTATATTTAGGTAAGAACAACCAATATTCTATATTATGGTATAGAATAGCTGGTACTTAGTGGACAACCACTTAAATATCAATCAGCAGTGTGTTGCAGCTGCCAAAAAAGTTATCACAGTCATAGGCTGCATTAATAGAGGGATAGAATCAAGATCATGTGAAGTATTAGTACCATTTTATAATGCCTTAGTACCACACTCACTCACTGGGCGAGGCCAGACCGCGCCCTCCCTTGGCGCCTCCAAGTGCCTTTCGCCCCATAGAGCCGCCACCACCAGCCACCAGCTCCCCTGCAGGAAGACCACACTTAAAATACTGCATCCAGTTTTGATTGCCATGATACATAGAAGGTGTTGAGACTCTAGAAAAAGTGCAGAAAATAGCAACAAAGATTATTAGGGGATTGGAGGCTAAAACATATGAAAAACAATTGCAGGAATTGGATATGTCTAGTTTAATGAAAAGAAGGACTAGAGGTGACATGATAGCAATGTTCCAGTATTGGAGGTGCTGCCACAAAGAAGAGGGAGTCAAACTATTCTTCAAAGTATTTGAAGGTAGGACAAGAAGCAAGGGATGGAAACGAATCCAGGAGAGAACTAAACTAGAAATGAGAAATTTTCTGACAGTAAGAACAATCAGTGGAACAGTTTGCCTCCAGAAATTGCCATTGCTCTATCACTGGAGGTTTTTAAGATGAGATTGGACAGTCATGATCTGGAATGGTATAGGTCTTCTGGTTGAGCAGAAGGTTGGACTAAATGACCTCCAAGGTCCCTTCCAACACTGTTAGTCTGTTAAATAAGATTTCACTTTATTTTTATAGTTATGACAAATTAATGAAGGAAGAGTGATGGCAGAAATAGCACATTTCACATATTAGGAAAGCAAGATTCACATCCCAAATTCAGACAGATTTTTTTCTGCAAGGCTTGGCATGGTTGTAAGGACTTGATGTCCAAGTTAATATATCCCATGTGGCAGTGATCTAATTGCCTTATCTTTCAGGGGAGTCACTGCACAGCTATAGGATCTGCATACAGGCTATATTACAGGACAAACCTAAAGTTGCTACAGCAAACTTGAGCAAGGTAAGTTGATGGGGGGGTCTACTCTTCTAAAAAGAAGTTGTGAATAACATATTCAAGATCATCTCTGTAAAACTGAATATTGGAAGACTAATTGCATTGTGGTCTGGAATGCCAAATGGGTTGACCATTTTATGCCTGAGGATGCCATGTTGGATGAGACCAGTTAGCAAGGAACCCTGTGAGGCAGAATGCTTTGCATGTTTTCTTGCTACAAAGGTTGCATTAAACTGTCTTTGCCTTTTCTGTTACAGTATCTTGAGCTGTTGAGATCTCACCAGAATCGACCAGCCAAATGTCTGACCATTATGTGGGCCTTGGGGCAAGCTGGTTTTGCTGACCTTACAGAAGGGCTTAAAGGTGAGAACTGCAGGATTTTTATGTTCATCGAGAAGCTTGCTTTTTAATGCCCTGAAATTTATGGCAGCCTTTAAAGTTTTAATATTTTTCATATGCCATTATTTTACCACTTACATTTTTATATTATGAAAATCCTGCTTGCCTGTGCATTCTTAAAAATACCTAATGTCAACCGAAATAATAAAAAGCAAAATTGACCATTCAAAGAGAATCTGGGAAAGAACTTGAAGAATTTTGCATGCTTAATTTAGATTAAAGAAAAAAAAGATTTTCAAACTAGCTAAACTTGTTTTGTAAGCAACATCCAAAGAGCAGTATCTGATGAGGAATTTAATAAATAGCTGAATTGATATTTCTCCAAAGAAATATTCTTCATATTCATAAACATCTTCCCACATATTGAGTGGGACAATCCTATTAAAGTTTATCATATGTTAGAATAAATGTGGGAAAGTTTTGAGTGTGCCCTCACTTTGGCTGGCTATGCTAACTCCTTCAAAAATAGGTACTTCAAATGCCTATGCTGAACTTTCAGTGCTATGTTCCACTTTCAGCTTTCACAGTGAAAAAACAGGGAAAAAAGTGGATACCTCAATAACAGCTGTTTAAAGGCAGGTCAAGCAGCTTAAATCTGTGTAACTTTTAGAATTATACTTGCCTATGTTCTTAGGGGAGCCTTACGCCCAGCAGGAGAAGTGGGAAGAGCAAAGTTGTTCCTGGCAAGTGATAAGACCCTGAGAGTGGAAGTTCGTTCTCTGAGCTTGTAGGTTGGTTTCCGGACATTTCTTTATCAGGCTAGGTAACATCTTCAGTGGAATTTAGAGAAAATCAGTATTGGTGATAAGATCCTCTTATGTTCAGCCTCTTTCTTTGGCAAGTAATCTGCTGAATGTGGGTTAACCAGCTGTATTTGGAAACATATTAGCTTATGCCTGGGAGGAAAATTGCTAAGGCACATCCCACTGTTTTTCAGTGGACAGTGCTGAGCTCCCTCATGGAGGAATGGAAAGTTTTGAGTGCAGCATGTCCCATTCNCCCCCCCCCCCCCCCCCATAAAGTACTGTTATGTCCTTTTTCTTCCTAGTGTGGCTTGGCATTATGCTTCCAGTTCTGGGCATCAAATCTCTCTCTCCATATGCCATCAGTTACTTGGATCGGCTGCTGATGTGAGTTGATGTACAATGGGGAGTGCTATTATTGGAAACATTTGTGCATGTTGACCTTGCTATCAGATTTATTAAACCTTCCATTTACCAATGGTACACTAAAGGGGTAGACTCTAATTCATAAATCAGTTTTACTTTCCAAGAGGTTTCACTAGCAGCAAAATAACTGAAGAACTATTAGTCCATGTTTCTTTTCCTTTTTTTAATTTCAAATACAGATTTAAAATAGTGTGTGTTTGAGCTTTTATCAGTTCCAGTCAACTTGTTTCTTTTTCCGCCATGTTATGTGTGTATTGTCATAGCTTAAATGGTTATCATCTCTTGCTCTAGGGAGCTAAGTCTTACTCCTATACTAGGAGGGCTGGGACAGATTTCATAGATAGCAGTGAATCTTGGTGATGTAGTAGGAGGGGAGACCAGAATATTAAAAGCTCTGATAATTAATCTACAGCTTACTAAAGCCTTTCTGCATATATGTTGTTGGGAATAATGAGAGAATTTAGATGTTTAATTTAGACCATGAGAGAATTTAGATGTGGAAGAAGTAATGAGATTTACTTGAAGCTGATACCCAGGAATCTGAGGACAGACTAACCATGCTTTCTCTTTGGCAGGATGCATCCTAATTTGACAAAAGGGTTTGGGATAATAGGGCCCAAGGACTTCTTCCCTCTTTTGGATTTTGCATTCATGCCCAACAACTCTTTATCCTCCAGGTATGTCAGCTAAAAGGAGAATCATATGCAATCTATCCACCTCTCCTGTCTCAGAAAATATTGCTGTGGGAATGCCTCTTCTATAGATGAACTTTGGGATACCAGTGGGGCAGAAAAAAAATTGAGTCTGGGGCAGATAATTACTGGGTCAGGACAACATTTATGTTATATAGCAGCAGGCATGTATTGCAACAACCAGCCTGATATGTTATATTATTTATTTAATTAAAGTTTTTCTCTTGGAAAATAAAAAGCCAAAGGAGATGGTAAATGTAAGGTAGAAGTGCAAGCAAAAAGGACAGTATTTGCACAAATGCAACAGTAATTAGTAATTAATAAAAGTAACAAAAAGTAAAAAGAACCCAAGCCCATTATTTTCTGCAGCCATGTGTATCTGTTTTTCTCCCATTTTGAGAGTTTTTCCATAGCAAGATGAATTATCTTCAGTTTTTGACATACAGAAATTTTACGTAATATTCTTCAGGGTTTTTTTTAAATTGCAAAATATATTACAAGCAGGTGCCAAATAACTTACAATATATTACTATTGCTGGTGATTTTATAATCCACCAATCCAGTACTTTTAATAGTCATTTGTTTCTTTTTGCATTATTTCTATGTGAACTTAAAAAATTGGAGTGCAAAAGGAAGCAACAGTCACTCAATTTGTTCTTTAGCACCTGCCTATTTTCTTCTCTCTTTTTCCTGCCCTTGTTTCTCTTGCACCGGTTTGTTGACAGGTATTTCTATGGCTTAGACATTGGAGCACAGTGCCACAGCACTTGCTCTTAAACACCATTTCTGTAGCCTTAACAGAGTATTTCTGGAATTCCCTAGCTAACATGGCGGCTGACTAAGGGAATACTGGGAGTTGAAGTCCACTCCTGTTAAAGTTGCCAAGTTTGAGAAACACTCCCTTAGAACATTGGAGGCCATGGCAATTTTCCAACATTCCTTCATGTGAGAGAATGATTGTACTATTGTTGAGCACAAAATACTTTTTAGCAGGGCTGGTGAACGAGAGAAGTTGCAAGAAATGACGAGTCATTATAACATCCTTAAGCTCCTGTTATCTGGTTTTTCTTCCTGGTATCCTTGGAAGATGTTTGTAGCAGAAATGCACCTTTCTCATTTTGGGACATGGTTAGACTGATATAATTTGCTTTTTTCTTCAGTCTGCAGGAGCAGCTCCGGCAATTGTATCCCCGCCTGAAAGTGTTGGCCTTTGGCGCTAATCCTGAAACTTCCTTGCATACTTATTTCCCTTCCTTCCTCTCCAGGACCATGCCCAGCTGTCCCAGTGACATGAAGAAAGAGGTGAGGCTAGGAGGGGGACAGGATCAAAAGGAACAAACATAATTCTTAAGCAGTCAGATGGGCTACAACATTTAGCCAACACATAATCTGCATTAAAAAGCGTCACCCAATTAATTAGCGCACAGTATCATGTTAACCTGAAACCCTTCAGTGTTAGGTCTCTTCATCCAAGAGGCAATCTGACAGAGTGAGCCTTATAATAAGGAAGTCTGCTGTTTCTGCAGAAGCAGTCCCATCAGGATATTCTCTAGGAAGTTCAGAATTGTTGACTTGATCATTTAGATAATCAATTATGTTAGTTCTACGAATGTAAGTATTAACATTTTATATCTCCCCGCTTTCTTATCAACTGTATCTGAGTAATTAGTCCTAATTGTTTATAGAACCTAGTTCTGCTTATGTATCTGGCAAATCAGGAAGGACAAAACTAAAATAGTTTGTGATTTGGCAATAGAAGAAATAACTTATGCGGCTTGAATGGAGGGAACTTCTTTTGGCATGCTATCCAGCAGTGTAAAAGAGCATGGAGACAATCTAATTGTAGTCCATATAAATGACATCTGTTCCAGAAATTTTGTCAGAGCTCAGCCTTATATATTGACCCATTCAAATAAACTCAAGGTGGTTCAGAGCAATAAAATAACAAAAACAACAAAATACAAAAAAGTAACCAAAACAACTTCAAAATGATCCCAAGATAGCAATCCAACAGCAAAACAAACATGCTTGTTGTCGGCCTCTCTACAGAAGGCCAGATCAAGAAATCAATTCCACAAGATGGCTAAAACTATTTTTCTTGAGATTGGCTACAATAACAGGATCTTGCAAGTCTGGTTGGGCTGTACCTTCTCCCTCTACTTCAGTGAATTAGGGAAATGTTCTGCCTGAACTTCTTATGAACTCTTTATCTGTTTTGTTGTGACTTAAAATATTTTTCACCTCTTGACTTCCGGGTTTGAGCTTCGGCGACAGACTGAAACCTCCTCTCTCTGAGGCTTCAATCCGTGCTCGCCACTGGAGAGCCTCGAGCCAGCTGGTTTCGGGGCTAAGCCACCCCGTAGAGGTGGTGAAGAGGGGGGAGACTCCCTGCAGGGTTGAGGAGAGCCGCATCTCTCCTCCCCAGCTGGCCATTACTCCCCTTCCTGAAGGCGGTTGCAGTGGCGGT
>BHFT01043816.1:0-13360 GCA_004320025.1 Laticauda laticaudata | reverse complement strand
CTCAACCAGGCCTACCACTCCAAAATACAACTTCCACTATTGGAAACCAGACAGCCAACAAAACAATTCAAAACTTCCCTTCCCTAGACTGTCTTTAGTATACAAAAAAATCCAATTGAGCTCCTAGGACACACCATTCTCACCAGCAAGAGGGACAAAGGGGGAAAACAAACAACACTTAAAACAAAGCAACCGCCTATCCCTACAAACTCGGCCACGCTCTACAACCAAACCACCCAGCACAGCATCACATTCTGTAGCCAACGACACTCATCTCACAGAACCAAAATGAGCTTAGCCGGTGGCATCAATGAACAACACTTAAAAACACCGAACTAACGCTTCTACTCATTAACTTCGCTTACTTACAGCCAATCTGCGGATTTCCCAAAACAAGAAACTTAGCCCACCTACATCCAACAAAAAAGAAAACCCCAACCAAAAACAAAAAAAAAAAAAAGCCCCAACGACAGAGAACACAACGGGAAAGCACAACCAATAAGAGATACTGGCAAACGCCCTCCTCCATATATAAAAGGCACAACTCAGACAAATCAGCAAGATCCTTCCAAAAAACACAACATTTAAAACAGCATTCATGCACCAAAACAGCGAATCGAAAAAATATCCACCATCCTAAACGGAAACCCTAAAGCACACAAAATCCGAGTAGAAACCACAGCGAGCCTATACGAACATCCCTGTGTGCCACTGCCTGCACCACTTACATAGGACAAACAAACAGACAAAATTTAGTGCACGCCATTGAAGGAAACACAAAAAACTCAACTCAAAATACTCAAGACAGAACTGAAAAAAAGCCCTCTCTTCCTGGTTCCAACACCTCAAAAGCCAAGTGCACAGACATGAAAATGCACTTTAAAAATCAACCCAGAACCATCGCCAAACCGCAACACTCAACACAGCAATAATCAGAGAACAGAAGCCATAGGATAGAAAAACGCCCACACAGCCATTGACATAAACGCAGATGATACCTCCCGCCCTACCAACCCATTTGGAAACCTGCCCTCATTAATAAACGAGTACCAACATGAAGAATGACACCAACCCACAACCCACAAAAAACATTCCCTTCACTTTCCTGACCTTCTCTTGCTTAGCCCCACACAATTCAAATGCCGCTACCACCCACCACTTTCTCCATGCCAGAAAAACAAGACTCACCACCCACACAGAAGAGGCAACGACCACGCACCACGAAAACCAGAAGCCATTACTGCAGCCTGCCACCACTACCCACTCTCAAAACCCCTCTGACCCATACAGAGCAGAAAGCCAAAATGACACCCCACGAATGAAGATGTGGCACGACCACGACCACGAAGCCAAAACAACACGATCACAGGCCTCACCAGCTCAAATCCCCCAGCAAACTTCAAGCTAACTAACTGAGGCACAGCCAGGCCCCACCCCCAAAGCAGAACACCCAACCCCAGCCAATAGAACACAGCCAACCCCCCACCCAATCAGAACAACAGCCAAACCCCCACCCCAATCAAGTCACCCCCCCACTAGCAGTGAAAAAAGGAAATAAAGAAAGCAGCTCAAGCTCACATTTACTTCCTCTGCAAGAACCACCAGCAGCCTTGGAAGAGAGCAAACAAGCCTGAAATGCATGAAATGAGACTCATCGAAACTGTTCTGCCTAGCATCATACTTCCATTCTACGCCGCGAGAAAAAGCACGGAATAAACCCAAAGATCCACTATATAATATATATATATATATACATATACGTATACTATATATATATATCATATATCATATATAATATATATATATATATATATATAATATATATGTTTTTTAGCTTTCGTGGGTACCTCACCTTATGTGTGCTGTTTCAGCTTCCTTCGGGCTATCTATCCCCACGTCATTGTAGTGCTGTTAAAGTCTGTAGCAACTGTCTTCAGCAGAATCTCATCTTGCCATCATCAGGCTCTGTCATTCGACGACGAGAGGGAGGAGGGGGGATAATAGCCTAGAAAGCATCTTTTCTTCCAGCTCCTTCACCAGCACCTTTAACTCAGTTGTGCTTCTCAGATAAACATGCCCATTCTTTAATAAATTTCCACAGTGAGCTAATTATTCAAAATATGTGCTTCATGATGCTGGAAAAAGGTTTTTTTCTTAATATATAAACACTTTAAAATATATCTTCAATCAATTTATTTCTGTGCATTTCCAAGTTACTGATGCCCAGATCGAAAAAATTTACTCTGTGAGTAAAAAGAAATTACTCAGTGTTTGAGGAAACTTCAAACATGGAAAGCAAATGCATTTTTTGGTAGCTCAGTTGGTTATAGACAGCTTTCATTTTATGCCAAATGCTTGTTAAATTTGCCCTGGAGTATGGGAAAGTCATGTGTTAAATAGGTGAGGCAACAATTCCGTTATTAAAATAAACATCATTATTTATTTTGCTTTTATGCATTGTATCAACATGACTGGGACTTCAGGCAAAAGAAAGGTGGATAAAATCAAAGTTTTTTAAATCCCTTCTGGTAAAAACAGTAGATAGAATTATTCAAATTTATTAAATATTTCTAAATGCAATAAAATATGTATATCATATCTTTCTATTACTATATCTATCATCTATCATCTCCCAACCACTGTTACACCTTTAAAAATATTTTATAATATTTGAAGGGCTACTTTATATACAGTATTTAATAGGATTCTTCATTCATGGTTGTAGTGAGGGTGAGAGTATATTGGCATTTTGCAGAGCACATTTAGAAAGTATGGCATTTAAGTAGTCCTTGTTTAACAATCATAATTGAGGGCAGGTTACTAAGCAAAGCAATTGGTAAGTAAAACCACAATTGCGCTTATGATCTTACTTCCACTTTCCTTTGCTTTACAAGCCTGCAAAGGTCGCAAACACAAAGATTGGTTTATTCCGACCTTTACATTCCAGCAAACTAGAGGGTCAATTCTGAGATGTTTCTCCCTCCCCATTCCTTCTTTGAACTCAGATTTCTGCTGTCTAGTCTGCAATTCTTCTTCCTGTTTCTCTTCTCACAGTCAATTACAGAGATTGCATTCTGCCACCTACATGTTAGATCCATGTCTCTCATGGTGGATATTGGCCTCCCAGAAAATGACCTGTGGCTGGGTTCAGAAGTGATAAATGCTTCTTTATGAGACGGGATGACTCATTCAAATGCCAACCTTCCTTTTTAAATTGAGAAGGTATAAGAGTTACCATTTCAAAAACACATGGGGGAAACAAATTATTTGGAGCCATGGCTATCAGGTTCAGGCTGGGATATAGCACTGAGATGGCATTGATCATACTTGTTGATGGGGGCAGAGTCAGGATGAGATTCTTTTCTTGATCTCTCAATGGTTTTTCATGCCACGGATTACAGCATCCCTTTGGATTGGTTGAATTGGTTGGAGTAGAGGTCACTCAGTGTTTCCCAGTGGATCAGAATCTCATCAGATCCACTGAGATATGTAGAATTAAAACTAACTAATTTATTATATTCTGCCTGTTATATAGAAATCTCCATAAGGTGCTTGCCTTCTTTTGGGGAGCAATAAATAAGTCTCTATGGAGCTTAGAAGGGAGTGCTGGAGTTCTTGTGGTTATGCAAGGATTCAGGACTCATTCTCTCCTTGAGTCTTTCTCCCTGCCTGCCTGGACATTTCCCAATCTCTCTTTCTCCAAGGCCAGTTCCAGTTGGTGTTTTTTGGGGGGCAGGGTATTGACATTTTACCTGCTGCTATGTAACATCTAGATGCAACCAGTGATATCAAAACCACTGGATGAGGTCATTCATCATTAGGAGATTAAATATTATCAATACAGTGGTGATACTCAGTTATACATCTTGACTTTGGGTTGGCCAAGTGGTTTCCCATGCCTGGAAGCTGTGCAGATCTGGATTCGGAAATTCTGGTTTCAGCTCAGTTCTGACAAGATTTGCATGGCTGAGGGTTCTAGTGACTTTCTATCATTAACCCATCATATAATTAATATGGATTCTGAATGCCAGGATATTTCGGATAAGTATTTATTTTCCTCAGAATTTTAAAACCATGCCCAAGGTTTTAGTTGAAAAAGGGAAAGAAAAGAATTCATACTATAATAAAATGCAGTGTGTCAGAATAAACTCTAGTAACATCAGAGACTAGAACAGAACTGGCTGCACCTTCAAAATAATATAGTGATTAGAAGTCAGCATAACACGTCTTGCCAGAATAATTTTATTTCATTTTTAACTGCATAACTTTCTTAATAGATTGTGAAAGTGCTTCAACCTAATATGCAGAGGAAAAAATACTTCCATCATATAGTCAGACCAACAATGCACACCATATTATGCTTCTGTATCTGGGCATGATAAAGTCAGATAACCTAGAACATCTGCAAATAAGGACTATGAGAACGATGCAAGCACTAAAATACAAGAAGATGAGCAGGGGAGGAGGATCTGTTTCTATTCTAGATGTATATTGAGTGAGTTAGGATACCATATGCAATAGGAGTGCCAATAATTTTCCTGTCTGAATCTTTTAAAGCAAAACTAAAGGAATCAGAATTATATTTTGTTTGATGTCTGATTATCAGCTGGTAATAATTGGCAGCAGTTTGCAGCTATTTCTTTATCTGCACCCAAGTTAATATTTCTTCCTTGTCTTATATATTCCCTTTGAAACATTGTTGATAAATCTGACCTTGGTCCACTGGCTCAGCGAATCTCAAATTATTCTTTCTGTGGGAGTTGAATTGGGTTAGAATGAGAGACTCGTGTCTCTAGTATTTCGCTACTGTTGTAATTTTCAGAGATAGAAAACTCAGCTTGGTGTGGAATTTCAAATTGGCACCATATATAGGATAGATAACCTTTCCTTGGACAATTGATATTAAGACAAATTTATCAAAATTCTCTTTTGTTTTATTTAGTTTGTATTATTCCTAAATATCTGGGATTTCTAAAAATGACCAAATATGTTGTTCCAATACTGTAGTGAAATATATTGTTTCCATACTAAAATAATAATCATTCTGTGATCTCCTAGTCGATAACCTTGAATTTTCTTCATATTTAATACATCAAGTTCTTCTTTCACATATGGATCACACCCATACTCCTTTTCAATTATTATTTCAATAATTATTTTCAATTATTATTTTGTTGTCTGTACTTTGTGGGATGTAGATGGCATATATTTTGTCTTTGAGGATAAACATTGCCATAAGTCAGACTGATCTGAAAACATAGCAGATGTTAGCCAGTCAAGAGCAATCAATGACCATACTACATTATTATTGTATACAATACAAATATGCTAGAGCACACCTCTCAATCCAACCAGTTTTGGTTGGTATAGAATGCCAAGTGAGTGCCATCTTACCCATTGTCTCATTCAAAAGAGTGCCCTACAGACTACTTTTCACTGTGCCACAGTCTTCTTACTCAGTGCATTTTGCCATTCTTCTCAGAAAAAAACAGGCTAAAATACAGGAGCCATCTGATGCTACCAAGGCTGCCAAAATCTTCCCATGGAAGTCTGCCATTTCAACAATCATTTTTTTTTAAATGTTTTTAAAACATGAACAATTTTATGGATTTAATTTTGCCCAAGTTGAACACTTGAAAGTTTCCAGATGAGAAAGTCAAACATGCTCACCTGGGAAACGAAAGCCTTGTGAGTGGGTGTCTTTTATTTTCATATAGTGTTTATCGTTTAATGCATTGTTGAGTGTTTTCCATTTTGAAAAGAAAATCTGGATATTACTGAACCACACCTATTTAAATATATTTTCTTTCATAAGTAACAAAACAGAATAGTTGAATGTGACCAAGAGAATTGAAATCTATTTATGAGTAGGTGAGGCATCTTATCTGGGAGTGAAATTGGGTTGTTCTCAATGAAGTTACATTTCCTAGTTTACAATCTGTGTGTACTATTAAATCTAAATCTCAAAAGGCTCTATGTGTAAAATACATTTTTCCAAGTAGGCTATTCTTTTAATTGCAGCCTTTCTTACATAGTAAAATTCTCATCCATGTTACACAAGCTCTGATATCTCATTTGGATTCATATTTGTTTTGTGCATGGCATACCCATTCAGAAACAAAAACTGATTCTGTTTGGCTACTGCCTGACTTAATCAGGTAAGTGGAACATATTGCTTCAATGTTTTTAACAGTGCAAACAGTGCTCCTAGTGCAATTCAAAACTGATCTTGGCTAGTAACTTAAAACCCCTTTTAATGCCCAGATCCTTCAGGAACTACTCCATCTAAGTTTCACTATGGTATAGAGTGAGGCAGGGAGAAACCAGACAAAAGATCTCTGTCATGGCATGCAGCTTTGTCTCTTCTGGATCCATTGGGTATACTGCCAATTCATTGTCTTTCAGAAATTGAATTTCTTTGCTTTTCTTTGATTTCGTATTTGTTATTTGGTTTTATAAAACTTTATTTTTTGGTGCCTTTGAATCAGCAAGTGCCTGGACTAACTGACTAATTGAAAAGTATGCATGAAAAAGGCCCAAGATCATTCATATGCAAAACAGATTCCTTGACTGCATTTTATTGCTGTCTATTTGTAACCCTCTGATAAAAAGAAATTTCTATAGCCATGTTTGTTTTAAAATTTAGTTTTGATCTTATCTTTTTATAAGAATGCTGTTAGAATGCTTGTAAAGAGCACATAAAAATATTGCCAATTTCCTAAAAGACTTGCAATGAAAATGTAGTTTGAAGTTTTGAAATTTGAGATTCCATTGGAAGGAGAATTGTAAGACGGTATGTTTGTTAGAGGAGTATTATTTCTGAAAGACAATAAATTAAAAAAATGGATTCTGTTGTAAGGAACAACATAAGATCTATCTATCATCTATCTATCTATCTATCATCTATCTGTCATCTATTTATCTCTATCATCTAAACTGTGTGGCATGAGTATGATCTATACTTGTATATGAGTATAGATATGACTATATATCATACAGCATATGATCTACTACTGTAGTAATCTGTATGCATATAAACATGTACAGTCTTAATAAATTCTAATCATTATCAGAAAAGGAATCAAGCCTGATTAATATTTCAGGTAATATAACAGAATAGAAGACATGACATCTTTGTCATATTTTTATATAGCTCTTTATTAAATAGAATCACAGCATGATGGCTTGTAGAATTAAAATTACTTCCCAAGCAGGAAAGATTAAGTACTACGACTGTTAAACAAAAAGTCAGCAGTAAACAGTTATCACCTCCATTTTAATTTACAATCCACTTTCCTGAAAATCTGTTCACAAAAATGGGGGCCATTGCAGAAGCAACATAGCCTTGAAGCCTACAAAACTGGCTGATGCTGAAGATGGTAAAATCCCTGTGAGAACCTGTGAGTAAAAGTTATACAGAAAGCCTGGCTGTCACAGTTTCATTTCAACAAACTCATAAAGTTATAGTGATACAGTTTACCTAACCTTTGTAACTGGAAAGAATATGTCTTGTCCTGAGGGTAGGGAGGAAATATATAAGTAAAAGGAAAAGGGTTTTAAAGAGGACAATATCTCTATTAATCTTGGGTTTTGTGGTATGTTGGTTGAAGCTGCAATCTCCTCCACATTTCCTGGGAGAACTCCTGAACTCAGAGAGAAGCTCTCATTGTGTTTTCAGAGCCACATTCAAAAACCAAAAGTCCTGCGCTTTGATCTCTGCTCTTTATGAGGTCAGTGGGGGGATTAGGCAAAGACATTTTTCTCTGTACCTCATATCTATAATATTGGGGACGGTAATCCTGGCATTATCAACATCTGTCTGAGTTTTGGGAATCATTTTATGGCAAATTTCTATCTGAAAAGAACCTCAGGAGCCTCATTGCATATGTCAAGGTTTATTGTGAAACCCTATGGATCCCAGCCAGAAGTTCTAGGAATTGTTGCAACAAATATTCATATATCATTCCCAACACAATGTAAGATCTTTGCTATTTTTGTGTAATATGTAATACTGTAGGACTTTTGTTGAATTGTTAAGATCCAAGTATGAGTTTATGAGCACAACACTGACGTTTATGAGAATTATTAATACTGAAGAGAGCTACACACATTTCTAATAGGAAATAAAATGTGCACTAGTTTTAAAGAAAAACAGAATGCCAATCTGGATTCAAATAACAATCACATTCTAGAAATTTAATAGAAATACTCTGGGAGTTGGACGATCCTATGCAAAAATTCTACTCCTTCCTGATAGCACTGCAATTGCCACAAATTGGTCTGGAAAAAAATCAGTGCTTTAACCATTTCCCTTCAAAATAGATTTCAATGGGCTTATTATATTAATCACCATGTGAACATATTTAGTGCAAAGATTGGGACATATGGATTATTTGGGATTGTTACCTTTACTATCACCTGTGTGAATATGATAATAAATCTTACTTTTGGAACTGTTAAAGCATCATCAAATATTTTTTATGAAATCCACTAATACTCTTAATATCTTTTTTGAATTTAACAGCTAACAGATAATCAGAGTTGGAAGGGACCTTGTAGGTCATCTAGTCCAGGGGTCTCCAACCTTTTGGACCTCAGGGACCACCAAATCAATAATGTTTAGATCCCAGCGGACACTAGCTGGTTCTCGTGGGCATGGCCTTAATGTTGTGGTTGCTTGGTGGTTATTTGACTGGCTGGCCTGGCTTGTATGAAATATAAATATTTTATATAAATATTGAATTTTTATATTAAAAAAGCAACTTTGTACCCAAAATCAGGCAAAGCAGCAGGGCAGATGTGAGGTTGCTCACAGAATCCACAGATGGCATCAGAAATCATTCAGCGTACCACTGGCTAGCCAGTCGTCACACAAAATTTGTTGCAAGCAAAACTCAAAAATTAACTCACAGCCACCATGCAGGTAAATATTGAATTTTTTGATTTAAAAAGGAGCTTTTATCCAAAAATCAGGCAAAGCAGGCAATTAGTTGCATCACAAATAATTCAGTGATCTACTGGCATCTGCCATCGTTAGCTCAGTCTCTCAAATTGCTTGCCATGAGTCTGACTTGAATTTGCTTGCATAGCAAAACCTTCAGTCACTAAGGAAGGTTCGGCTGTGCTGACTAGAAAGCAAGAAATCCAACCATTTCCTGCTTCCTAGCTAATCTAAGTCTCCAGCACAGCAGAACAGATGATGGTCGGCAAAAAGGAAAAATAGCCACCTTACAGACCAAGTTCTGCTGGAACAGGGATGTGAACTGGGCATGGAGGGCTCTTCCGCGGGCCAGTGGCTGAGCGCCTTGTGGTTCGGCGCACAGCCTGGATTAATTGCTTTGAGGGGGTGTCTCTGGAGTGAGAATTCTCTGCACCTCAACAAAATTTTATCACGGGCCCCACCGGTGGCAGACTGCTATCTACATCCAAGCCCTGCCCAATGGGAGACCCTACGACCGATTTCGCGAACAGAATTGGCAGTCCAACCTCTTCTTTTTTTTTGGTGTAACAAATTTTATTCAGTTTTTCACAATTAAAAACAAAAAATGTCTTCTTAGTGGACAGCATATTTCCTGGTCAATCACTCTTGCATACAAATATGACAGAAATTCATAACATTCATAGTATGCGTACTTAGATTCTATTATAGCCTTTTCCATTCCAAATTATTCAATAAAGGAGAGAAACAAAACATATTATTCTAGCCTGTCATGAGACACAAATCAGAAACATCTTTTTGGTTGTCATGTCAGATATTCAAATATAATTCTTTAAATATTTATTTTAAAAATAAAGGATAAACAATAATGTGTTTGCATTAATAATAATATAATAGATTGCCAATGTCTCTCTTGCGTTTTATGAGGGCTATGTGACTTATTAATTTAGTTGGGTTCTTTATCTGTCATATTTGCTTTCCATTACACATTCTTTTTATAAATCTAAGATGAGTGCAAGGTTAGATTAAAGAAAAAGAAAGACGAGTAGTAGGTTTTCCCCTGTTTTACTCTGTTGAGTTGTAACATCTCAATTGATTAAATATACCGTTTATTCCCTCATCTTGGATTCCAATAAATCATTGGTTGGTTTTTAAGAAGTATACAATAATAATCATTACATCTTTTTCATTCGGATTCCAGCATATTTCCCCCCCTGATTTTTGAATAAAGTATCAATATCTATATTACCCTATTTGTCTGAAATATTGTTTAATTACGGAGAATATTCTTATTACCCCCTGTGTCATCCTGCAAGGATCCCCTTTTTAAATTGTCCTAACCATTAGTCTCTGAAAAAACAATTTCTTTTCAACTATGTTACTCTATTTCTTTTTTCATGGCCCCTGTTTCTTGCGCTTCTTCCTCCCCTCTTTTCCACATATTTTTTTCTCATTCCAGTTTATTATCCTCTCTTTCTTAATATCTCTTTCTCCTTTTCTGCTGGGTCTTCTGCCTTTCCTGACTTCACAGGTATTTCCCTTTGATTGCCTTCTTAAATTTTAATTTGTTTAACCTTCCTTCTTCCCCACTTTTTGTAGTGTTCTTTGGTGTAATTGTCCATTTTAAAATGTCTTCTCCTTGAATCGGAACTCCTGCTCCTCTTGAAGCTCTTTCTTTCTTGTTCTTGAATCCACAATTCTATTTTGTTTTCTAACTCAGAAGCAAATGTGCATTCGCTTCTTTCCTATAGTAAATTCTCTCATATTTTTTAAGGTTTCCATTTTTTAATCCCTGAAGAGAATATCATCATTACAGTACTCCTGTATTTATGACAGTAAAGTCCACCAAAAAAAAAAAAAAGCCAAAACTTTACTTTCCTTCTTTCTTCTTTCAATTTTTTCGTAAAGTCTCGTTTATTCCAGCCGAGGGCTATTACCAAAAACATCATCAATACCCAACAGTCAGTTCTTTCCTTGCTTTTTCTTTATTCTGGTTCTGCTTTCATTTCTAAGATTCTTACTTCTGTTTCAGTATTTCTTTAATGTTATATTCCACACAAGATTATTCAGAAAAGGGATGCTTTTCTCTTTTGTTTGAAGCATCAATGTTTTTGTCAAAAGGTGGCCACTCTCCATTGTACAAAGTCTTCACCTTTTCCCCCTATTTTTTTTATTTAGTGTTGTCAAACCTCAATATTCCAAAGCAACAGTCCAGTCTCCAATTTGTGAACTTTATTATTATTATTTTTTAACAATCTTAAGTCCAGCTTTTTTTATGCCTGTGTTTTTCCCAAAACATTTTAGTCCAATTTAGTAAAATTTTTAGTCGGCGTCTTCCTTTGCGCGACATTCAAAGCCCACTTTAGCTGTCAAAAATATTTTCTTTTTCCCCCCTGCTCCCTTTGTAAATTTTCACCACTCCACTTTCGTCTAAAATCCATCACTTTTCTTTCCTTAAAAATTCCATGTTACCTTAATCCCGGGGTACTTTTGTATAGTTGTATTGCCCAGTTGTCCTGGTTCAGATGTTAACCAACCTTTTTCTTCCTTCCTCACAAATCTTAATCCAGCTGAGTCCTCCTCTTCAGGGTGGCCATTTTAAACCACCACTGCAATCGTCTTCAGGGGGAAAAAGACCAAGCCCGGGGGGGAGATGCGGCTCCCCTCAACCTGGCTTGCGGCTTCCCCTTACTCTACCGCCTCTCCAAGGCAGCTTCAGCCCCTAATCGTGATGATCGGGGCTCTCCAACAAACAAGCATGGACCATAGCCACAGAGAGTTGCAATCTATGATCCATCAGTGAGGAGGCTCCATCTTCTTCCCTGGCAGTACAACCTCTTCTTGAAGGTCTCAAATGATGGAGCTCCCACAACTTCAGAGAGCAAGCTGTTCCATTGGTTGATTGTTCTTACTGTCAGAAAGTTTCTCCTTATTTCCATGTTAAATTTTTCCTTGTTCAGTTTCTGTCCATTATTCCTTGTCTGGCCTACAGGTGTTTTAGAAAAGTGATCACCAACTGGTGGGCCGCAACCCACTGGTGGGCCATGGAAAAATGTTGGTGGGCCGCAGAAGAAATGGCTCCCAAAATCAATTAATCTGGGCTGCACAGTTCTCGTGCCTTCCGGCTTTTCAAGGAACCCCAGAGTCAGGTCCCTGAGATGCATGCGCCAACCAGCTCCCACACATGGTGGTGGCAACAACAGTCTTCTGCCCCAGCACCCATTGTTAGCTCTCCCCATTAGTTCTCTAGTTTGAATTGCTCCATCCTCTCTCTCTTTCCTACCCCCTCCCTCCCGCACCCATGTGCAGACAGGCAAGGAAAGGGAGATGGAGCCATGAGCTGCTCTCAGCTGTTCCAGCCCTCACTGCCTATCCCAAAATCAAAGCCTCATAGATGCAGACAAAGCCACCACAGCAGTACTGCCCTGAGTTGCCTTAACATGCTCAGTTAGTTAAGAATCTCCCGACCCAGAGAATGAGGTGCTGGAGGAGGAGGAGGCAGTAGTGGAGAAGTAAGCAACTTGGTGCTACTGCTGTCTCCAGGTGAGCCTGGAAGAGCCCCCCTCAGCCTTTCCTCTGCTGCAGATCTGAGCTCTCTCAATCCTCCACCTGGGATCTGAAAGGAGCTCCAACTTTCTTCCCCTCCCCTCCCCACAATTAATCACCGAAGGTGGCAGTCCTTCTGTAGGCAGATGTCTGCTGAAAAACCCCTGGAGTGGTGGCTGAGGGGCACTATCCCCCAAGGAGAGCAAAGCCCCCTTTCTGCCTCTTTTTCTCCCAGCAGCAGTTACCCCGAGGCCCTTAAGCTCAGACACAGCTTGGCTCCGAGTAAATGGACAGCTATCATTTATTAGGAAGCTAGGTTTCATCTGGGTGCCTGGTTGGGGTGTGTTTGAGCTTGAGGTATCAGGGGGAGTCTGTTTGTGCCCAGGTGTTTGCCTGGCTTGTGGTGTGGAGATTTTTTTGTTTATGAGTGCAGGCTTCCAAATAATTGACAGTCTNATCTCTTCTATTCATGCTTTCAGGTCTTTTTTCAATCTCGATGGCTTCTCTGATAATTCTGTGGCTGGGGTTTTCTATAGTGGCTAGGGCTTTTGTGCCATTGAAGTCGATGCTATGACCTGTGGTTTTCATGTGTTGGACTAGCGAGGAAGTGTGTTCCAGCTTTTTTACTACATTTTTGTGTTCCTCCAGGTGGGTACTTATTCTTCTATTGGTCTGTCCAATGTATGTGGCAGGGCATGATGTGCAGGGGACCAATAAACACAGACCAAGACTCCCAACCAATCAAGATGAAGAAAAAACCATTCTAACACAGCAGTAGGCTTGCATCAAACTTAAAACGGAAATGGCTGTGAAAGCCTGACTCACACATGAACACAGTACAGAAGCCTGATGATGGCAGATGAGATTCTGCTGAAA
>BHFT01043811.1:0-11797 GCA_004320025.1 Laticauda laticaudata | reverse complement strand
ACTTAAAAGATATAAAGGTGTCATACTCCAATCAGTAACTACAGGAGAAACTTTGTTTAATGAGAAAAGATAATACATAATTGAAACAGAACAGACAAAAAATATAAATATGATTTGAATTGAGATGAGATAATTAAAATAAAATTGAGAAAATAAAAAGATGGGAGAAGCTATGCAGAAAATGTAAAACAGTAATAAGATATGGAAGAGAACATAAAAATGAGCATGAAATTGAGTTTGTGTCTGTATAAAGAAATGTAACCCGGGATTACGCTACTTTCAAAAAAGATATTTTATTTGTATTTTTTTTGTGAAAACTCAAATAAAATTTACAAAAAAAAGAAAAGAAAAGAAAGATTGCCCTTTGCCATGCAAAGCATGCAACTCCATTTAAAATATTGCTATCTGTCCCTGTGCAATATCTTAATCAATATTATAAAATCTTCCTATACCAAGAGTGAATGCAGAGCACAAGCAGCTGTATAGATCAGCATGTTCCATGGTACTCTAGCTCTATACAGTCCTTTTCATCTAGGATTCTTTACGGAAAACACATTTTCTTGCTTCAGTGGGAAGATCTGATTCAAAGAGGACTCTGTTGAATTTCCTCATCAAAGCACAACCGTTAAGTGAAGGGGTGTATCTTTTATTTCTTGGATCAAAAGAGCCATCTCTCCATTTTGTCCTCCTCTCAGCTAATAGGTAGAAATTATTTGCTCGGAAATGGCTGGTCATAGTGTCTTGTATCCTCATCCCTGTTTGACACTTTTAAGAAATCAGCCACATTGTCTGGAACACTTTGCTTCAAGCAGTGAGTCAAATAATGTTGCTGCCAATGGCCAGAGCCATGCACCAGCACGAATTATGCCTGCTTTGCATATCCACGTTTTTAACACATATTTGATATTTTTGGGCACTTCGGTGTCTTGTATAAAGTCTGTTTTTCTGGGAAATCTAAAACAGGGAACAAACTGTTCCTGCTGATTATGTGCTAACTCCTGCTGTTACTGCTGCTGACTTTTGTGTCCAGTTTACTTTTCTATGTTAATTGAATTGATAGAAGTTCCCTTTGTAGAAAAGTTACCACCTTACTCAAGTAGTCCATGAGAGTAAAATAGATTATGTGGAATTGTGAAGTTCCATTGTGACAAATCAGATGTTTAAAACATCAACACATACTTCTTGTTGTAGCCAAAGCATTTTTCTGTGTCTTTTAATGACCCCAGAATCCCTTACATCGCGGTGGAATCGGAGCAATTGAACGGAGCTGAGTATTTACTGGCCGGATGCTCTTCCTGTTGCCAATGCAGAGTTTGCAGCAGATAATCACTTATTGTGCCCAGAGAGAGAAATATCTGCCACTACCTAGGATTGAACTCACAGCCTCGTGGTTGGGAGGGGGGAACTCGGGGGAGGACATCTCCTCAAAATATTGCATTATCAGCTTGCTTAAATTTAATCAAACTGAGATCATTTCATGTGCTAAGCCTAAATTTGACTTGTGACAGATGAGCCTCAGTTTGCTCAACTTCAGGAATCTTGACCAAAAGTCTAAAACAAGTAGATTTTCTATTGAGGGCCACTTTCTCTTGAAGGATATCCATATAGGGGCACAGAATGGATGTGACACAAGTTAATAGCAGATGGCACCAGAGCAAAAGTGACATCCTTAACTCTGTAAATATCAGCTTAATTTATTTATAACAAGCATCAGATCTGAGTATAGCAGAAGTGTTTATAGTCCAGTAGTGGGCAAAGAAATATCATAATTTATCAGGAAGATATCAAAGCAATTGATAGTCTTCACCTTTTAGGAACAACAATCAATGGTAAGCAATCCAACAACCATTAAATACTTCATCTACTTTGTAGACTAGAACTTTGTAGAGCAGCCATGAAAACATTGGAAAAGTTATCTATGGAGATTCTCAGTCATCCAGATCATGGTTGTCTCAAAGGTGTTATTCTTTTTCCTCAAATGGCAACTGGACTATGTTTTTTCCTTGAGGAAGAAGATGTTTCATTTCTCATTCAAGAAGCCTCATCAGTTCTGTCTTCTTTTGGACTTCAATTCTGTCTTTTTCCTCAAGGCAAAAAACATTTCTTCCTCAGGGAAAAAAACATAGCCCAGTAGCCTTGGAAAAGATTGTTTATAATAATGTGTTATAATCAGAGGTGGTATTCAGCAGGTTCTGACCAATTCTGGAGAACTGGCAGTGGAAACTTTGAATAGTTCAGAGAACTGGCAAATACCACCTCTGACTGGCCCCACCCCAATCTATTCTATGACTTCTGAATCCCAGCTGATTGGATGGGTCTTCTTTTGTTGTTCTGACCAGGAGAACGGAGCTGGAAAGCAGGTTAGTAGGGTGGGGAGGGAATGGGATTTTGCAGTAACCTTCCCCTGCCATGCCTACCAAGCCACGCCCACACAACTGGTAGTAAAAAGTTTTGAATCCCACCACTGGTTATAATCTGTTGGTAACAGCTGGATTGCACAAGCAATGGGCTTACTTCTTGGTAAGCTAGAAAAAAGTGAAATAGATAGCACCACCACTAGACAGACTTGCAACTGGCTGGCAAACTGTACTCAATGAGTTGTCCTTAATGGGTCTAAGTCCACATGGAGGGAAGTAAGCAGTGGGGTGCCACAAGGTTCCGCCTTCGGCCCAGTACTCTTCAATATCTTCATTAATGACTTAGATGAGGGAATAAAAGGGGAACTTACCAAATTTGCAGATGATAGTAAGCTGGCAGGAATAGCTAACACCCAAGAAGATAGGCTCAAGATCCAGATGGATCTTGACAGACTAGAACACTGGGCTGTATCTAACAAAATGAAATTCAATGTAGAGAAAAGTAAAGTCCTACACTTGGGCATAGACTGGGTGAAACTAGGCTTAATACCAGTAACTGTGAGAGGGATCTTGGAGTCTTAGTGGACAACCAGCTGAATATGAGCCAGCAGTGTGCAGCAGCCATCAAAAAAGCTAATGCAATCCTAAATTGCATTAACAGAGGGATACAATCGAGATCAAATGAAATACTAATACCACTCTATAAAGCCTTAGTAAGACCACACCACACCACACAAAGAGTACTGCATCCAGTTTTGTTCACCACATTACCAAAAAGATGTTGAAACTCTAGAAAAAGCACAGAGAAGAACAACCAGATTGACTAGGGAACTGGAGATTAAAACATATGAAGACTGGTTACAGGAACTGGGCTTGGCTAGTCTAGTAAAGAGAAGGACCAAGGGAGACATGATAGTGGTCTTCCAATATTTGAGTGGCTGCCACAAGCACCTGGAGGCCAGACAAGGAATAATGGATAAAAATTGAACAAGGAGAGATTTAACCTGGAAATAAGGAGAAACTTTCTGACAGTGAGAACAATCAACCAACAGCTTGCCCTTAGACGTTGTGGAAGCGCCATCACTTGAGACTTTCAAGAAGAGATTGGACTGCCATTTGTCAGAAATGGTATAGGGTCTCCCGCTTGGGGGGGTTGGATTAGATCAGGGGTCGCCAACCTTTTGGACCGCAGGGACCACTGGACCACCAAATTCATAATTTTAAATTCCAGAGATCACTAACCAGTTCTGTGGGTATGGCCTAATTTGTGGGTGTGGCTTGGTGGTTATGTGACTGGCTGGGGGTGGCTTGTATGTAAATATTATAAATATTTATATAAATATTGATTTTTTTATAAAAAAGAGCAACTTTTACCCAAAATCAGGCAAAGCAGACAAGCAAATTGAGTTGCTCACAGAATCACAGATTCATTCAAAGATCTATCTATCTGCCATTGGCTAGCTCAATGTGTCACATAAAATTTGCAAGCAAGCAAACTCACAAAATTAACTCACAATACACCATGAATGTAAATATTGAATTTTTTATAAAAAGAGCAACTTTTATTCAAAATCAGGCAAAGCAGGTAGGCAGACTGAGTTGCTCACAGAAACATTCAGTGATCTATCTATCTGCCATCAGCTACTAGAGTCTGTCACATAAAATTTGCTTGCCATGAGTCTGCACTGAATAATAGAACCTTCAGTCCTAAGGGATGTTTGGCTTAAAAGCAGAGCCAAAGATCTGAAGACTAGCTAGAAAGCAAGAAATCCAAACATTTCCTACTTTCTAGCTAATCTAAATCTCCCAGCACAGCAGAACAGCTGATGGTTGGGGAAAAAAGGAAAAATAGCAATTTAGCAGGCAAGTTTGCTGGGTAAGGAGTGAGTGGGCAGGGAGGGTTCCCGCGGGCTATATGGGTGATGCAGCCTTGTGTTTCTGCGCAGCCTGAATTAATTGCTTTGGGGGGTGCTCTGAGGGTGACATTTCTCTGCGGCCCACCAAAATTTTCTCGCGGACTACCAGTGGACCGCAGACCACCGGTTGGCTACCACTGAACTAGATGACCTAAAAGGTCCCTTCCAACTCCAATTATCTGTTAAATCTGTTAATGGAGAAACTATTTGTTGATATAAGTTTGGACTTATAGAAGTCAAGAATGGATTTGCAAGATAAGGGACATGATAAAAATTAAACTTGAAATGTGCAATTATGTTCTACAGAGATTAGGAAATGGTGACTCAGCATACACAAGAACAAAATAAAGCAGAGGGGGAGGAGTTCTATAAAGAAGAAGCCAACATTGAAAGACAAAATGAACAACAATTATTTAAGCAGGGGGGAAAAGGAATTAGAATTAAAAATTTGTGGTCTGATGGGATGACAAAGGGAGAATGGTTCGGAAAATGGATAAAGGGAGAGGGAAAAAGCAGAAGAAGGAAGGGCAAAAGAAAAATCAAAAGAGGGAGAGAGAAAAGTTTAAAAACTGGAATGAGAAATGGAGGGGAATAAGAATGGGGAAAAAGGGAATTAAGATAAAGAGCAAAAAACAAAGAATAGGAAACAAACAAAGATGAAAAGAAAGTACTGTATATTGTCCAAAGAATGAGAGATAATGGATGAAAAAAAAAAAAGGATAAGGAAGCAGATTCCTCATGGTAGTATGTTGTGAAGTACAAGAATATATTGAAAATAGTATTTTGTAATGTATAGATTATTCATAAGGTGTTTGATAAAATATATTGTGGAATCTGAGAAAAAAATTATATTTGTATTATATGCTAAATAGGGAGATTGATATTAAGGTAGAATGAAGGTGGTTAGCTCAAATTATTAACCGGAGGGGATAATTGCATTTACAGATAAGGATTGATAAAATGACAAATGGGATACCTTTACCTTTCTGATGAATAGCCACATTCCTGTACAGCCAATTCATGTCACAAAGTGCCATTTCATTTTTTGAATGAACTTTGAGAAGGTTTAGAACTGACTGATGGCTTTTAAGTGGCTCCTTTTCACTGCCAAATCACTATATTTTTTGTGTTTATTTCAGGAGCATAATACAAATAAATAAAGTCATCCATACAGTATGCCAGCCCTCCACCTTCAAAGCAGTTCCTTTGCTGCTTTTTCTCAAAAGCTATTAAGATAAAGCAAGGGTTTCCCCCCCCCCAACATCCTTTTATGCAGCTGTATTTTATCCTCTGTTGTGGGCATGGTCACATAGATTTTGAATCTGTCCAAGAGTTGCTTTGCTGACCCTCAAATGTCAAACAGATAGAAGGGGCTGAATTCCAAATTGATTACTTCATAGATCCTCACAATAGTTAGCTACATGCTTGCTTTTCACACACACACACACACACACACACTTATGTCTGCCATAAAGCATAGAAGAATAAAAATAGGGCAAATGTTGAACTTTCAGTGGTAGCAAAGAGTAAGCATTTGGCATAAAATAGAATGAACATAAAAATGTTCCAAGTCAGATGAGAAATAAAAATGGGGGAGTGGGTTCTAGAATATGCCTTGAGGTTTTCATTTTCTCCCTTGCATGAGGCATAACTGAGAACCAACATGGTGTAGTGGTTTCAGTTTTAGACTAAAATTAGAGAGATCTGTATTCAAATTCCTACTTGAAACATCCACATTCTATATTGGAGAAGGATTCCTATAAATAATAAAATGTTAATGAATGCTTATTAAATATGAGGCCACTCTTTCTAATAGTGTTGCTGCTTTGAGGTTAGAATACCTTGTATGCACTGCTTTGAGCTTTCAGAGAAGTGTGAAGAGTAAAATAAAGCATAAATACAGTGGCATGTAGGGACGCAATGGCTCAGTGGCTAAGGTACTGAGCTTGTCGATGGGAAAGATTGGCAGTTTGGTAGTTCAAATCCCTACCACTGCATAATGCAGTGAGCCCCCTTTATTTGTCCTAGCTTCTGCCAACCTAGCAGTTCGAAAGCATGTAAAAATGCAAGTAGAAAAACAGGGACCACTTTGGTGGGAAGATAATAGCGTNCCTAGCTTCTGCCAACCTAGCAGTTCGAAAGCATGTAAAAATGCAAGTAGAAAAACAGGGACCACTTTGGTGGGAAGATAATAGCGTTCCATGTGCCTTTGGTGTTTAATCATGCTGGCCACATGACCATGGAGACATCTTTGGATAGCGCTGGCTCTTTGGCTTTGTAACAGAGATGAGCACCACCCCCTAGAGTCAGAAATGACTAGTATGTATTTGCGAAGGGAACCTTTACCTTTACAGTGGCATGTAAAGATTTGGGTACCCCTGGAAAAATTATATGCTTCCATGAATACTTAAATGCCCCAACACTGATACAATCTTTACATATCATGAATTTAAACATAAATAATTTCTGCACAATCTCCATTATTTTTTAATCATTTATGCACAGCTGTTTATAGATGAGAAACAAAACAATAATCATTATGGCAGGTAAAAAAATATTAGACAACTTTACAACTAATTCAGTGTTCTTCACTCTTTTTTAACAGTAAAGTTGACCTATGATTTGGTGGGAAACATAATTACAGAAATATACAAAAACTCTGAATTTCTAACTTTCATATTGTAACTGTTGTAATTCTGTCTACTTTCAGCACCACAGGATGTTCCTCATAACTATCTGAGCATTTGAAAATAAAGGTGAATTTCCTTGTATCAAGTGGAGAAAACTATTCTGAGAAACCCTAAATAGTTCCAGCTAGCAATTTAGCTGTGAGAAACACTGTTAACCAATGAGATGGAACTATTGAAATCAGGGGGAAAAATATTTATATATGTGTGTGTGTGTATCTACATACACACACACACACACACACATATATATATGTGGTGTGTGTGTGTATACATTTTAAGACTCGATTAAGCTTAAAAGAAACAAAATATATATATACTATATATCTAATATAAATATAATACTATATATATATAAATTATAATTATTATATATATAGATATATATGTTTTTTTTAAGCTCTCGCGGGTCCTCTAACATTTGTGCTGTTTGCTTCCTTTGGGTATTATCAGCAGAGGACTCGTGAACACACATCCACACACAGAAGCCTATGCTGGCAGACTGAGATTCTGCTGAAAACGTTGTACAACTTTAAACAGAACTACACAATGACGTGAGATTATACCAAGGAAGCTCAAACAGCACAAATGGAAGTACCTCTAGCGAGAGCTTAAAAAAACATATTATAATATATAATATTAATGATTTCCTGTTATATCGGCGTATTCCGGCTTCTCGCTAGAAATTGGAAGTAATCTAGGCAAACGTTTCGATGAATCTCATTCATCATCATCAAGGCTCGTTATTTCAGCTCTGTGCTTCTTCAGAGTAATGTGAGCCTTGCAGCTGCTTCTTCTTTACTGCTAAGTGGGGGTGTGACTTGTTGGCGTGGGGGTTTGGCGTGTTCTGATTGGTAGGGGCGGTTGGCTGTGTTCTGATTGGCCTGAGGTGTGTTCTGCGCTTAGGTGGGGGCCTGGCTGCTGCTCCAGGTAAGTCCTTAGTTGCTGGGGATTTGACGCTGGTGACGCTTGTGAGTCTTGTTGTTTGGCTGCGTATTCGTAGGCGGCCAAAAAAAAAAAAAGCATAATAGCTCTCTTCAATGGTGGGTGTCAGTTCTGCGTCTTCTGTATGGGTCCAGAGGGGTATTGAGGTGGGGTAGTGGTGCACGCTCGCAGTATTGGCTTCTGGTTCGTGGTCGTGTCTGCCTCTTCTGTCGTGGGTGTGGAGTCTTTTTCTTCGCGTGGAAGTGTGGATGGTAGCATCTTGTGTGGGCACTATTGTGGTGGTGGGTTCGGTATCAGTTCTTTCAATGAGTTAGCTACTCCGTTTTATTAATCCGAGGGCAGGTTTCTCCAAATGGTTGGTAGGCGACGGGAGGTATCATCTCGTTTTATTCAGTGCTGTGCGTGGCGCGTTTTTCTATCTCTATGGCTTCTCTGATTATTCTGTGTTGAAGTGTTGGTCTTTTGGCGATGGTTTGGTATTTTTTAAAGTCAATTTCATGTCCTGTCGGCTTGAGGTGTTGGACCAGGGGAAGAGGTCAGTTCTTCTTTTTTGATTGAGTTTCTTGTGTTCTTCAATGCATGCACTAATTCTTTCTGTTAGTTTGTCCTATGTATGTGTGGGCCAGGCAGTGACAGGATTTCGTATACTCCTTGGTTTTCTAACTCAATTTTGTTTTTAGGGTTTCTAAGGAAGGTGATATTTTTCTGTTGTGCAGACAGCTGTTTGTAATGTTTGTGTTTTTGGAGATCTTGCTGATTTTTGTCTGTATGCCTTTATTAATGGGAGGAGGCTTTGCCATTCTCTTTGTCTATGTCTTGGCTTTTGGTGGGGTTTCTTTTTTGGATATAGGTGGGTAATTCTTCTCTTTGGGATCCATTGGCTGTAAGTACATAGTGAGAGTGTGTAGTTCGGTTTTTAAGTGTGTTCATTTGGCTAAGCATTTTGTTCGGAGATGAGTGTCTTGGCTACGGAATTGATCTGTGCTGGGTGGTGTGTGTGAGAGTGCATGTAGATAGCGGTTTGTATGTGTTTTCTTCTGGTAGTATGATGATAGTGGTTTATGCCTAGGAAGCCATTGAGATTTTTGTATACTGAGAGAATCTAGGAATGGGAAGTTTGATTGTTGGTAGCTTTCTGTTCACCATAGTGAATTGTATTTTGGGTGTAAGGCTGTTGAGGTTGTGGAGAATGTTGTTCGAAGGTTTTCTTCCCATAGTGGCAGATTAAGATATGGTGATCATCTATGTATTCTGAGCCAGAGTTTGGTTTGTGATCATTATAATTTTTTCTAGAGCTTTTGTTTTCAAAGTGATTCCATTAGAAGTTTGCGATGACACGGTGAAGGGGTGATCCCATGGGTGCTCCTTCTATTTGTTTGTAAATATCTTTTACATTGTACAGTTGAAGTATGTATGGGGAAATTATAGGTTCAGTGGTTAAGTCAAAGTCTAGGATGTACTGGGGGGTGAGTAATTTTGTTTTTTGGATGGGCATAGTCAAAGGCTTCTTTTATAGGCATTTTGGTGAAGAGGGAACTGTACTTCTGAAGTCTTCACTAGTAGGGTTCGCTGGTTTGTAAGTTATTGTTTCTGTTTATGATCTCTAATGAACTGGAAATGAGTTCCTTTCTCTGTGAGTTGATGGATCTCCTCGCATCGAGAAACGTTGCCTTAAGATGATTCCAATTCTACGCGGGAGAAAACCCGAATAACCAAAGATCCACATACAAATACTCGCGAAAACCTCAGAAAACATATAAACATATTGTGCTTCATTCTTTTGTTCAAGCACAAATCTTGATATTAAAAGATTATAAGAAACTGCAACACAAATACAGCAACATTTTGAGCAATGGTGGGATTCAAAAATTTTTACTACCGGTTCTGTGGGCATGGCTTGATGG
Organism: Laticauda laticaudata; assembly: GCA_004320025.1. Taxonomy (NCBI): domain Eukaryota; kingdom Metazoa; phylum Chordata; class Lepidosauria; order Squamata; family Elapidae; genus Laticauda; species Laticauda laticaudata. The sequence continues at coordinate 1,988 of BHFT01043811.1, read as the reverse complement.
GCATGGCAGGGGAAGGATACTGTAAAATCTCCAGTCAGAGGTGGGATTTGCCGGTTCTGCGAACTACTCAAAATTTCTGCCACCGGTTCTCCAGAACCTGTCAGAACTGGCTGAATACCACCTCTGACTCTGACCCACATGAACAGCTACTTCTGACCCTCCACATCAGGGATGTCAAACTCGTGTTGTCACACTGTCATCATGTGATGTATCATGGCTTTTCCCCCTTCACTAAAATGAGGGTGGGAGTGGCCAGTTCATGATGCATCCGGCCCACAGGCTGTGAGTTTGATACCCCTGATGTACATCTAGTATAAGTAAACCGGGTAGAGGATTTTGCCCCGTTTTATTACATAAGAATCATAACTGGCTAATTCAGGATATAAATGTATTTTTAACAGTATTTTTTTGTTATTCGTACTTACAATATTTATTTGTCCCTCTATTGGTAATTTCCCTAGGACAGCTGTCGATAAAATAGTACTTCTTGCTATTTTTTTATTCTGTATTTGAAGTAAGGTAGTGAGATCTTCGTTTCCTAGTGATACTTCTGGATACTGTCTATCTGTCAGGGTGGTGCTGAGCTGAACAGACCAAACTGATGCCAGGCCCAGGTAAGAAACCAGTCGGTCAGGTTGTTTTTGTTGCTGCAACCAATGGATCCATAGCCATCGCCTCATAATGCAGACATAACTTTGCATGTTTGATCATGCAAGATGGTGTTTGAGAGTCCAGAAAAGCAGACCCTGTTCTTACGGGAATAACGCTATATAGATAGTGATTTTAAACTTTATGTATAAAAAAAGAAGCAAAATCATTTAAAAATTGAGAACAATCATTAACAGAAAGGGGTGAGTCTAGTGGTAGTCCTTCCATTGGCAGAAGGCATAAAACACAGAAAGAGGAAGCTTTTGCTCTTTTATAATGTTATAAGCTGCGTTGAGTTGCTCGACATTGAGATGGGCAGCATATAAATTTAAGAAATATATAAATAAGCTCCATGTTCTCCATTCTCCTTTTCAGTGAATGTAACAATATCTGCATTTTTGTTTTAGCTAAAATGCATAGTTTGACATACCGCCTCTTTAATATGATCATACTTTTTATTGGTGTGTTTCTCTCTCTCTCTCTCTCTCTCTCTCTCTCTCTCTCTCTCTCTCTCTCTCTCTCTCTCTCTCTCTCTGTATGTGTATGTGTGTGTGTGTGTGTGTGTGAGAGAGAGAGAGAGAGAAAGGTCCATTACACAATTTGGGAAGGGGGAAAAGTAACCCTTTCCAACTCTATGGTTTTAAGTAAAATATTCTAAGGACTTGTACTAGCCTTAGTCTAGTGTCCAAGATAGATCATTAGCAAAAACAAAACAATTCCATTAAAAAAACAAAAACATTTAAACAAGGAGGCAGATCAGCCATTGAGAGCATTACTGGATTGATTTGCCAATATGCTATGCTAACGTGGCTATTTCCAGCTATTAGCCCATCTCAAATGCTATAATCTACATGTTTATTCTCTGCAGAAAATATGTGACTTCCCCAAATTCCAACAATTACAAGTGCTTCATCCTTTTCTTTAGCAAGCCCACAATATAAATATGTTTAATTAGTTAACACCCTGAGCCAATTAGAGGATCTGAAGAAAGCAAAGCTGAGATGGTTGGTCCTAATTATTTTAATATTCTGGAGAGTAACTTTAACAAAATAGGATAATTACTCATTGATAAAGGTTTACAGGAGCAGCAACCCTTTCCTTTATATTTCTACAGCACCTGTCTCACTCTTGTTAATTTCCAAATACATTCTCATTTACAGATTAAAAATGGTAATTTCAACAAAATCATCAAAACACTGTGTCGTAGCATGGAATTAATAACAACATGTAATCTTGAAACCAGAGAAAGAAGGAGGATTTCCTGCTTATATAACAGGAAATTAAATTCTAAAGCAAAAATGGGGAGGAGGTTCTTTTTTTTTGTCTTTTAAAAATATTTT
>BHFT01043810.1:0-15653 GCA_004320025.1 Laticauda laticaudata | reverse complement strand
GGAAAGGGAGTAATGGCCAGCTGAGGAGGAGAGATGCGGCTCTCCTCAACCCTGCTGGCAGTCTCTCCCCTCTTCATCACCTCTATGGGGTGGCTTAGCCCTGAGACCAGCCGGCTCGGGGTGCTCCAGCGGTGAGCCCAGACCGAAACCGTGCACAATCGTGGATTTCTGTCTGTTGCCGAAGGAACTCGAACCGGAAGCCCAAGGCAGGGCAATCTTTCTGAGACATTGCAAATATAGGATGAACATGCCACACAGATTATCCTTTCTTCATCTGGTTAGTGCAGAGTTCACATATACTCCCAAGCCATAATACGTTTTTTGTGTGGATTGAACTTCATATCCAAGTGTACAACTTTAGCCTCAAAGGTTCTATGAGGCTTCCCAAATTTGGATATGGTGCACAGATCCTTTTCAGAAGTTGGTGTCGATGGTTGGATGGACGGATGGACAGACAGAATTTAGAGACCACCAACTTCAGACAACTCTGCATGGATTACAATTTGTTCCAACTGTAACTTGGAATATTACAAAAAATTGTCATTGTTAGCCACATGAGAAATAATTAATTCACTGAAAATGGAATTATATCAAGTTAAGCTTTTTCCACCACTGAATCTATTTTGAGGAGTGTAGTCCTCAGAACTTTCCTGTTCCAGTGTATCTTTGGACTCCAAATAATGGCATCTTCCAGCATGAAGTCAGCTGTACCAATGTCTACATTTTTATTGAAGGTTTTGTCAGTTGTAGACGCTACCCAATATGATAAAACATGATTAAACAAAGCCATGCTTTAGTGGATGTGTGAATCTGGCTATAAATAATATTAAAACAAGTCTTTATTGTGATGGCGACCATTTTGTTTTCCTGAAGTATCTTAAAACAGGGATCCCCAACCCCTGGGCTAATGCAGCCCATTACCGGGCCACAACCCATTCGGAACCAGGCCATGCAAGTGGCAGGTGAGCGTGTGTATTTGGGCAGCTACATTTGCACAAGTCATGGGTACTCGCACTCGCATGCACAGCTTCATTTGCACAAGCAGCAGGCACTTGCCCTCACACCTGCTGCTCACACAGAATGATCTGCTCTCTCCCCACTCCCACCAAGCTGGAAAGGTTGGGGACCTCTGTGTTAAAATATTCCTTCATTAGCTACCAGATTGATGGAAGAGCATGGCTATCATTTTTGCTGCTTCTGCTGTCCTAGTGAAGAAGTAACCTTATAACACACCTCTCCATTCTGAATTCAGGAGACAAAATGTTCTCCATCCCCCTGAACACATGATTGTTCTGGCAAATGTCCTTTCAGCACTTAAAGTAAACATGTATTTTGAAGGGAATGATTTAAATGTTAATGGTTACCCAGTGCACTGCCAAAGTTTGAAAAATCTGCCAGCTGACTTGGTGATTGCTCATCAAAAAGAAAGTGTTCTGAGTGTGAGAGCAACTGTTAATTCCTTTGGGAAATAGAAAAGATTGCTGTCCATATGAGGACGGAAAGCTGTTGGCTGCTATATTGGGAGTTCCTAATCATAAGTGAGGGGAAAACCTATTTCAACAATAACAACCCCATTTCATTAGCTACTTCTGACAATTCTCTACTTTGTAGTTCTCCCCAATAAATAAAAAAAATGTGTCATAATACATTTAGTAAATTTAGTACAGAATATGCTAAGAAACTCCCTGTTTGATATATCCTTGTGTACGGGAAATGAATACCAAGATCACTCCAGCCATATTATTTATATATTTATTATTAGATTTCTTTATTATTTTTATTATTTATTTCATGATTATCTTTATTATTTTATTAACAACTCAAGGCAGCTAACACATAAACCTTCTCCATCCTCCTATTTTCCCCACAACAACAATCCTGTGAGGTGAGTTGGGCTCAGAGAGAGTGACTGGTGGTCCAAAGATACCCAATTGGCTTTCAGGCGTAGGGAGGGACTAGAATACACAATCTCCTGGTGATTGGCCAATATGTAGGCCAAACAGGCTCTTCCAAATTTACAAACCTAATGTTTAACAGATTAACAGAGTTGGAAGGGACCTTGTAGGTCATCTAGTCCAATCCCCAACCCAAGCAAGAGACCCTACACCAAGGGTCTCCAAACTTGACAAGTTTAATACTTATGGACTTCAATTCCTGGAATTCCTGAGCTAACATGGCTGGAGGAGGAATTCTGGGAGTCGAAGTCCACAAGTCTTAAAGCTGTCAAGTTTGAAGGCTCCTGCCCGACACCATTTCTGACAAATGTCAGGATTCTCTCATTTCTGAATGCTCTTTCAGCAATATAAACCCATCTCTTCCCTGCCTCCTTTCACAGAGGTGGTTGCTACAACTTGTAATCCTGCCAGGAAGATTCACCCCCCCTTCCTCTTTTCATTTTATGCACAGTAATAAAACTCACATTGTGGCATCAGGCATTGGGATTAGCAATGCCATGGCTTAAGGCTGCTAGTTAAAGCAGCTCAAATCATTTGCATGTGGCGTGCACAATTATATTTGCTACATGGAGGGAAGGATTTATGTTTAAACACTATTAATATTGGAGGGACATCTGCAGCATAAAAGGAATTTAAGTTAAATAAAAGATTGGATTTCTCTCCCTTGTAATACTAATCTTGGCATTATTAATTGATTTTAAGTTCTTTTTCCCCCCCATTGTTGATTTCTCCATTGGGTGTTCGCAATGGGAAGCATTACTTTGTATTGGGGTATTTGTTTCTCATTTTCATTTATGTTTTGTTTGAAGAACAATGTTAAGATTTTTGTAGGGAAAGCAGTTGGGCATTTCGAAGGGTGAGCTGAGGAATTTTCCAAGGAACCTCATGATGACAGAAACAGTCTCAGGCCCAGAGAAAGGATTAGATTTATAAATTGGAGTATTTACTCTTGGTGGGAGTTCAAAAAAGTCAATATAGTGTTTGTGGCTGCATCATTAAAGCCCTATCACTTTTTCACACAACACAAGTAAAACAAAAGGGGTGGGACTTAGAACCATTGCTTTATTTTTGGATATTCCCTCTCACTACATGGATGTCTCTATTTCATATTAGGGTAGAATTTATAAGTATAGTTCAGCCTCTGCTTATTTTAAAATCAGACATGAGCCTGTTAGAAATAGTCCTTTGCTGCTCAACGTCTTGGGGTAGTTAAGGTGCTGGTCAATCACCAGGAGATTTTGAGTTCTAGTCCTGCCCTAGGCATGGCGGTTTATCCACAATGAGAAATATTAAAATGCTTTTTCTGCGCTGTTAATTTAATCCCATGGGCAACCCATTTTATTTGGATGTTACATTTAATAACCAATTCAGAAGATATTCCCAAGGGCAAAGGTGTCAAGATAAGTTAATTCCTATTTATTGATTTTCTCTACTCTGATTTATATGCCTCTCCTGTCAGGTGCAAAGAATGACATATGAAGTTACAGCTGAGAAATTCTTTATTGTTCTTCACCTATAGACAGAATTCTGCCAGAGTAAAGAACTGCTGGGGAGAAGCCATTTCAACCCTCTTCTTGCTGCCTAAACTTTCCAAGCTCTGCTGTCTCTAAGAAAGAGTCCCTCCCTCTTGCATTTCCAGACTAACATTCCATTCCAATCCCAATCCCAATCCCAATCTCAAAGCCTTTACAGATTTACAACAAACTCCTCGGAAATAATATATAAAAGAATAAAAAAAGCTAGAAAATTTAGAAGCAAATAATCGCAGTGAAACCCAGTGAATCTCTGTGTGGCAGAGTATGATTTTCTGTTGTCCTCAAATGCTCCCCTAAAGGGTTGTGTTTGATTAATGTATAGATTAGAAGAATACAGTAAGAAAAATACTAGCCCCCCAGTCACTTGTGTGTCCACAAAAGAGGACTACGTGTAATTCATGATGATACATGCTGAGTCTTTCCTCCATAACCCTCTTTATTTACTTATGCTGGCTGTTTCACTATCCAAAGTGACTCTGGGCAGTTTATAGTGGCATAAATATAAAAATATTAAAAGTATTAACATTAACAGCAATTAACAGAATAAAAGAGTTGAAAGGGACCTTGGAGGTCTTCTAGTCAAACTTCCTGCTCAGGCAGGAAACCCTACACCATTTCAGACAAATGGTTGTCCCATCTCTTCTTAAATGTCACCAATGATGAAGCACCCACAACTTTGGGAAGTATGTCATTCTGGCTGAATAATTGTTCTAACTGTCTGGAAATTTCTTGTTAGCTCTAAGGTTGGTTCTCTCCTTGCTTAGTTTCCATTTGTTGGTTCTTGTCCTGCCTTCATATACTTTGGAAAATAAATTGATCCCCTCTTTATGGCAGCCCCTCAAATATTGCAACACTGCATTTCACCCCTACTCCTTTTCATTAAACTAAACATACCCAATTCCTGCAACCGTTCTTTAAGTTACTTAAATAAAGTTAAAAATCAAGTGCATGGTACAGGAGGTGGGATCTTGAGATCTTGTCTCTCAATCAACTAACCATTTCTAGTATAGCAAGCTCCCATTGGGGTTCAATCCCACTGGCTAAGTTTTAAGGCCCTTCAGGAAGGCCAGAAGAGTGGAGGGCAGAGCTCATCTCCAGTGACAAGATATTCCAGAGGGCAAAGATAGAGAAGGCTCTTCTCCTGGACCCCACTAGCCAAATTTTCTTGGCCAACTGTAGCTCCAGAAGGCCTCTACATGAAGGAGATACAGTATATGGAAGCAGAGGCTTCCATATTCATTTAGCTTTCACTGAAGATCTGGTTGTAAGAATTTGTGATCAGAATATATACTGAGATGGAGACTGCAGTTCAATCTACCATGATCTCACTTCCATGTCAATAAAAGGTATTAGGGAATCAAAGCCAGATAATCTAAATTCACATCTACATCAACTATTCATATAAAAGCAACCAAATGTCCAGTTATATCTTTTGTCATACATATAAAAAATGTTTCTCATAGGAATGAGAAACAAGGGAAGGTTGAGAGATGGATAATTTTATGTAGGTATCTCCCTTAAAAGATCCACATAATGAAAGAGAATATTTGTAGTTCAGGGTTGAGATGAGAGGTCCTTGGTGCTCTCTGAGTTTTCTTGCTTTCTTGCAGACATTTCATTACCCTAGGTAACATCATCAGTGCTAGTAAGAACTGTTTGCTGTCAATTTATATTCTGGTGGCTTGCCTGTCTGTGTGGGTGGGGATAGTCTTAAGGGTTCTTTGGTTGGGCTGTTCACTAATGGTTTTTCTACAGTTTCCCTATTGGGATATTGCTTATGTTGTGGCCTGTCGGCCACTGGCCCCTCCAGCAGCCAAATCAGATGAGGAGGAGGCGTGGGAGTCAAGGTCAGTATCAAGGCAACCTTGATCAAGGCTCTGAGGGGGAAGATGGAATGGAGCTGTCAGAGAGAGGGGGGGGGGGGAGGAGGGAGGGAGAGAGAGAGAGAGAGAGAGAGAGAGAGAGATGGAGAGTCAACACCCCCCATATTTGGAGGTGGCTGATGGGGAAGAAGAGAGACAGCTGGATTCATAGTAATAGAGACGAGAAAGACCGAGGAGAAGAGAGAGGAAAATCTGTGGCTGATCGTTCGGATGGAAGAGCCACCACTGCTAGAGACCACCCTAGCTCTGGGGATAAAAGGCAGAGATGAATAGATGTGGCAGACAAATATATAGCATCGCCTGCAGACAGACTTGTTAGCTTGCTGTAAGAGAGAAACTTTTTTTTCCTTGGCTGCTGACATTCCTAATTAAATTGGCTTCACCCTACAGAGGGCTTGTCATGTTTGTGAGCTAGGTGAGAACAGCTTACTGGATATTCGTTAGCTCTGAAAGTATTGATCCCTTTGGAGTTAATCCATGATTGATCTGAGTGCTGATTACTGCTGGAGAGTGCTGGCAGCTTTTTTTCTGTTGGGGTGTTGGGTTGATTGTTCTACTAATTTGAGATATTGATATGGGAAACTGCAAAGAGCATGAACACAGCCCAACCAAAAGAATCCCTAAGGCCCATCCACATTGCACAAGAACGGTCACAGACACGCAGAAGTATATAAACTGACAGCAAACGCAATCCTTACTAGCACTGATGATGTTACCTAGTTAGGGTAATGAAACATCTGCAAGAAAACAAGCAAGCTCAGAGAGCATCAAGGATCCCTCAAATCCACATAATTATGAATAAGAATGTAGTTGATACATTTTTTTTCAGATTCATCTTTGGACACCAAGGAATGGAAACGTGGAAGTCTGGGGAAAAATAAGATTCACACACTGGGCATCATTAAAAGATTATGAAAATTCTACACAGAGTGTCTGATCTCAAAGAAAAGAAGTGATTAAACCTTAGACCCTGGAGCTAAATTAGAGCTCAATTTAATTTAAGAGATGTATGTGTTGGAAGAGAAGGATTATGAAAGGAGTTATTTTTCCAGCAGAGAAATGGATAGTGACAGTTTTAAAGTTAAAAAGGCATACATATGTGCTATAACAGAAATATATTCTGCACAAATAGATTCGTGTTTGAAGTGGGATGGGGAGGGGGGAGATTGGTTTATTAGCAAGATGAGAGTTTTGTGAAGTCCATGCTTTACAATATGGATATTCATTCTTTTCTCTCTATGCCTGTGATTCCTATAAATAATAAAATGTTAATAAAGTCACATCAAAGAGAGGTCTCTTTCTTCTCCGTTAAATCTTCCAATAATTAATACATGTGGTTTTCGGGGGATGGGAGCAGGGACAGAAAAGCTGTGAAACGCCTTTGAAGAACATCAAATTGCTTGCCCCCACTCTTCATTCCAAAAGGGGGCTACAGTAAGAAATACAGACAGCCAGAGACCAATTTAAATCCCCACCTCCACCCCAGGAAAGCTGCACACTTAAATGTTATGAAATGCAATGTTCCCATCTACTTCAAGCAATAGTAAATAAAAATGATGCGTCTGTGAAGTAACCATAGATAACATTGTGCTACCCTATTCTCTGTTTTGCAGTGGTTAGAACATTGTACCAAGATTGCAGAGGATGTCATTGAAATCCTAACCCTGCCATAATGTTTACCAATACCTTTAAAGCCCACAAAATGCTCAAACAGGTAGAACGTGTCAACTATCTTAAATCCTTTGAAGTAAAAGTTGATTATTTATCAGTGTAAATTTAAAAATATGTTAAAGTTCCAGTCAGATCAATATAAAACATAGGATATAAATTGTTAACTTTCCACCTGCAAAGAGGAAAGCTGCTTAATAATGGTATAGTGGTAGAGCCATGGTGGTGCAGTGGTTAGAATGCAGTATTACAGACTGATTCTGCCCACAGCCAGGAGTTTGATCCTGATTGGCTCAAGGTTGACTCAGCCTTCCAGCCTTCCAAGGTGAGTAAAATGAGGAACCAGATTGTTGGGGGCAATATGCTGACTCTGTTAGAGAGAGCTGTAAAGCATTATAAAGCAATGTATAAGTCTTAGTACTATGTACTATTGCTATAATATTATATGCCACCCAGATGGTGACTTTTTGTGAGAAAGGTGTTCATATCAATGTGATTGATTGATGGATTGATTGATTGATTGACTGACTGACTAGAGAACAGTGGATGAAATTTGTTCCTCCAAGAAAACTCATCCAGCTGTCATTCTAGGATTATAACATATCCCCAGAACTGATATTTTTAGCTCGGAATCTTTAAGAGTAACAAAGAGAACCATTCAATCAGCAAGAAAGAAGAGTAGATACCTAGAATGTATGTTGATCAATTCTAGACCAATTGAGGGGCTTCATTCTGCCTGCCAATCAGATGTTGGAGAACCCTATTCTTTTCTAGCCTTTCCTTGCTTTGGGATTTACATTCACGTAATCTATGATTGCTGCCTAAACTAGATTCAGACAAGGCTCTGAATTCTCCCATTCACACAAGCCAGGATTCTTCATATATCAGTGCATGGATACCATACCAGCACATCTAAACTCAAATTGCTTGAATTGCTTGAACTCAGAGATGCAAAGAAAATTATTTATTTATTTATTTATTTAATTTTGTCAAGCAGTTATAAGATAACAGGTATAATGGTTATGAATACATGAAATGGATACATATAAGAAAAAAAAAGAAACAATAAGTTAGGGATGGTAGGCACATTGGTGCGCTTATGCATGCCCCCTACAGATCTCTCAGGAAAGGGGTGAGGTCAATAGTAGACAGTCAAAGGTTAAAGTTTGGTGCGGTTTACCTTGAGTTTGTGTCTATTGTGTGTTCTTGTATTGTTATGATTGAAGCTGAAGTATTCATTGACAGGTAGGACATTGCAATATACAGTTTTATGTAGTATACTTAGATTGGACTGAAGGCAGTGTAGTTCTGGGTTTTCTAGGTCTAGAATTTCAAGTCTGGTGGCATAAGGTATTCTGCAACGAATAGAAGAGTGGAGAACTCTTCTTGTGAAATATTTCTGGACTTTCTCAATTATATTAATATCAGATACGTAATGCAAGTTCCAGACTGATGAGCTGTATTCAAGTATTGGTCTGGTAAATGTTTTTATGCTCTACTTAGTAGAGTGATATTACCAGAGAAAAAGCTATGCAGGATTAGGTTAACAACTCTTAATGCCTTTTTGGCAATGTAGTTACAGTGGGCTCTAGCACTTAGATCATTAGAGTATTCCAAGGTCCTTGACAGAGTTTGGATCATCAACAAGGTCTTGATTATTCAGCCTGTTTTTTATTTTCTGATTTTTTTTGTCAATATGTAAGACAGAACATTTATTTGTTGAGATTTGAAGTTGCCATATGATTGACCATTCTGATACATAGTCAAGGTCTTTTTGGAGGGTAGTAGTATTGTCTGTCGTGTTGAATAGCTTTATATCATCTGCAAAGAGAACACAGTTGCTCTTAATATGATCACAGAGATCATTTATGTAGAGTATTTATGTAGGGTATTATTGTGTGTGGCAGAATGGAAAAGAGGATGGGATTCCTGTTTGCTCTATTCATTGTCTTCTTAGTGACAGTCATGTTTCCTTATATTTCAGTAAGTAGGACTTCATTGGTGTCTTACGTTAGGCCCTATAACAGGACTTCCCAAGCTGTTGGTGGTGGAATGTAGTAGAGTTGCAGGAGGCAGAGAGTCTTTCCTGAGAAGCAAAGCAGCACTCAGCTTGGAATCTATGCAGGAAAAAGCAAAGGTGGACCTCCCTACCTTTTCACATGGTAGATCTAAAAGTTATGTAGATAAGTGCTTTAGTCTGGCAAGATTCCAGTCAATAGGCAAGCAACAATAAAGAAACTCATCTGAAGTAACTCCTCCTGTTGTTCTTGATTTTTTGTGCCTGACACTATTCTGTTTCACTGTCTGTCTCCCCCCTCCACCCACCCCCTCTTATTGCATGTAACACAAATTGGAATGTAAATGACTATTATTTCCTTCCTCCATAGGATGATTATGGTCCATAGATTGCTAATTCCTGACTTAATGGGCTCTACCTTTGTCCCTCCATACAATCTATTTTAGAGAACTTGGAGTAGAGGGGATGAAGTGAACACTCACCATTTGAACAAGAAGTGAAAATATGCCAGGACTCCATATTGAATCATGAATATTTATTCATGCTGCAAAAAGTTTCATGGAATGCAGAGCCTTTGAGTTTTTTTTAGGAAGAGGGTTATTTTTCCCTCAAGCTTTGATTACTGTGAAGAAGTTATTTTCTGGCTGCTATAAATTTAATAATTCATACATGGTTTTCAGAACTTGCTCAATATAATTTTTTAATTAAAACAGCTTTGAAAGAGGTATTATCACCCTACTGGGCTGGTACTGGGTTTCTGTGGATCTGTTTTTGACTCATGTAATATTTATTAAAACACCATTAAGGTGTAAATGAGAAGCAACTATACAGGTAGGTGAGTACTGTGTGGCAGCCTAATTGGAATCTTCCCACTGCTTCCCTCTCCTTGCCAATTCTTGAAAATGATTTATGATTTTCACACCATCCAAAACGAGTGGAAAACTTAATGTTTCAGCTGTTCATAAAAAATAACACCTCCATCTGCAAACAACCTTGTAAATGAAGTTCCTATCATTAGGCGACTACTTGGCTTTTCTGTTTAGGTTTGTGGGTGTGTTGTTGTTGTTTTTGAGGGTCTTATTTACACATCTTTTTCTACCTGTCAGGTTTTATAAAGGGGGAGGGGGAATAGTGGCATTTTAGCGAAATGCTTGTAGCAAAATGGATGATAGAAGAGGGATGGTACAAGAAAGAGATGTAGAAAAGCAATTCCCTGTGGGATCTCTGTCAGCATTGGCTATGCAAGCCAGTGTTAAAGAAATATGTAGATGTATTCTTGATGGACATGAGAGATGAGCCATTACTGCTCTAGATGATAGAAATAGGGAAGTTTGAGCAACATCCCAGGGATATGGCTGACTTTAATGGTCTTTCTTGGCAGGATTATCATAAAAATGGGTCTCATTCGAATGGATGTAACTTCTCTCTCGGCCTTCTGGAGCAACATCCCCCCCAGAGTATTAAATTTTGTCATCCTGCTTTCCTTTAAATGGACCTTGAGAATCTAGTTGTCATCGTTTCTAACAAGTTACAGAACTCAAACTCCACTCAGAAATGCAAAGGAACCAGCATTAGATAAATGTGAACCTCAGGAACTGGGAACAATCAAGCATTTGAACCTGAATCCCCAACAATCAATTGAAAAAAGTAACAGGACAGCAGAACTTTCTATTCTAAGGTTGGCCACTGGGCAGAGGCTTTGTTTCCTTTCTGATGAAAAACAGAACATAAAATATGTGTTAGGACATTTTATTTTCTCACCAACTTCCATTCTCAGTTCACCTGCTTCTCCTCACAAAAAGTCAGCAGTCCTTTCATTTTGTTTCTGAGGTGCCTGATGAATATTTTTGTGCTGCGCTTTTTTTTTTGCTTTTTTTTTTTTGTCTTTCTAAAAATTACCCAGTAGTCTTTGCTTATAAACCGACCTGTTATGTCTCCTACATGTGCCATTTTTAATTTTCAACAATTTTAAAACATGATGTATTTTGATACTGGGATCTTCAAATGTATTTCATTTTTCCTTCTAGTAGGATTGCTTGTGGTTGCACCTTCAAAATTGAGTTTTGCAGTTTTTCTCATCCTTTCTGGACATTTTTCCCTTCCAAGCCATTGGATACCCTACTTTCTGTCTGAGATCATCAAAATTTCCCCTTTTGAAACCTAGTGTAAAAAAATTAACCCTTCCCTATTCCTTACTCTTTGGTCTCATGAACTCAAGAATAGTGTGCTCACTTTCTCTTAAAGCCCATGTCCCACTGCACCAACGGATGCAAAGAGGATGTAAAATGTTAAAAAAAGCTTGGCCATCATTGGAAAACTAGCATCCATTGTGTACTCACTGCATACGTGTTGTCATACGCTCTAGTCCCTCCAGCATACCGTCCACTGGAGATTCGTCCACCCAACGAAGTTTTGAGCGTGCACAAAGACTTGTGTGAACGGAGTGAACTCTTCCACTGGTGTACGATGTAAATCCATGACATCTGAGCAGCAAACCGTTCTCTGTCCGTTTAATCGATCGCGTTAAACATATCCGCTGTATCCGCCTCTGCGATCCTCTGGCATCCGTCGGCACCTCAGCATCCGTTGCAAGCTGAAAATTGGAAAGAGGGAGGAAACAGAAGTGTACACGGGGGTCCCCCGGAACGTCTACACAGCGTTAGTAGCCGACGGGAAATAGAAAGGATGACAGTGATAAGTGTAGTGCCATTCCAAAATACATCTGCTAGGCTTCCTATGAACATGCTGTTAAACATCCCCCCAGCTAAGATAATACCAACATCCACCCGTTCTGTTCCGTTCTTTTCCGGTTCTCTGGTTAATGCAAATTTTCACCACTTTTGGAGTGAATTGACAACGGGATGGAGCCACGCCCCTGAAATTTTGCTCGATAGTCACGCTGTGTCCTTGTAATTCTATGACGATTTTGCCACTCCGTCGGCCAGTGGGACAGGGCCTTAAGGATCCAATCCCCTTCACGTAGTGCAACGTACTAGTAAAGCCCTGTCGACACTGCTCCACACAGATGACAAAATGTTTGTTAAAAAGACACAGCAGACAAGAAAATGTTCCATCTATTGTTATCCGCTCTCAAAAGGGGCAAAGAATTTGCATGGAACCAGAGCTGGATAACATGGAGAAGGAACGGACGGGGGGAGGACGCAGGCGGATGGAAAGCGGATGCAGAGCAGATGCCTGAGCGGATGGTAGAGGGGGGATGCGTAGATGATGCAGAGCGGAGTGTAGAGGATGCGTAGAGGATGCAGAGCGGATGCATAGCGGAGGCGTAGGGATGCGTAACGGATGATGCAGATGCGATTTGCATCCGCTTTCATCCTCTTCTCCGGTCCGTGTACTAACGCTGCGCATCCATTCCACTTCCTCCCTGCGTCGTTGTACCACTGGAACGCGATTTGAGTTGCGACGGATGTCAGCAGATGCTAGCAGATATAAGTAGATGCATAATGGGATGCCCAGAACAGATGTCCCCCGTATGCTAGAGGATGCAGAACGGATGCATTGGATACATTTTCCGCTCAAAGAGTTTTGAGCAGCTCAAAACCTTCTGAGCGGATGAAATGTCAAATAGACGCGATGCTGGACGGATAGAGAGGAAGCAAAACGGAGCAGTGAGTACAGAACGGAAGCATCCGTTACCAACGGATGGCAAGTGTTTTTCTCCATTTTACATCCTCTTTCCATCCGTTGGTGCAGTGTGACAGGGGCTTAACTCCTCCTTGTTCAAAAAGATTCAGTCCAGGGTAGTAATTTTTTTTATTTCACCTTCTACCTTCTGACAAATTGAATTGTTCAAAAGTGAGGATAAGAATTTGTTGGACCTCTTGGTATATTTAGTTTTTAGATGAGATGGAATCTCTCCTCACTAACATGTGCCTTTTTGAAAGTTTGGTCACCTGACACAGAAAGATCTTGTTCATATCTTCTATCTGTCTGGCCAATTTATAATTGATTCCCACATCAATATTCCTTTTTCCCCCCTCTCACCTTTGATTCTTGCCCTAACACTCTCAATGGGGTGTCCATGCTCCAATTTAAGAAGATCTATGTAGGTATGCTATCTTTATGTGCAGTGAATTTAAGTTTGTTCCTGTGGGATTCTTGGCAGTCTCTTATGTTCAGTCTTTTCTTGCAGACATTTCATTGCCCAGCGAGGTGACATCATCAGTGGTAGAAGGGAATGGGGTACTCAGAGAGTACCAAGGTCTCTGCAGTTCAACTCTACAAATATTATATTTCTATGAGTCTGTTCCTTTGAATAAGTTTTAGTCTTCTAGGGCTATGTTCTAATTATGTTGGCCAAGCCAACCATGTTTTTGCTATGCCTGTTATATATCTTTCCTATTGTCTTGAGATTTTGAGTTTTCCTTGTTTGATTCTCATGTTCTGTGATCACCCAAGGCATGGCACAAAGGCAACACAGTTCAATAAGAGTCCCTTTATTATCTCCAACTTTGCCCCCTGTGTCCAGGTTACCTTCAGGCTGGAGAAAAACTCTTCCAGCCTTTGACTGGAGAAACTTAAGTCCAAAACAGGGTAAACACAAACTGTAACTTAAAGTCCAAACAAGCCAACTGAATTAATTAGTTTGGCAGGGCAGGAGCAAGAATTTCAGACATGAAAGCATGGCAAAACTCACACAGTTAGCAAGATGCCAGGAGCACAGATAAGCACAACAACACAAGATAAAGTCATACTTGCTCCCAGCAGCCTGCCACATGCAACTTGCCTTTTTAATAAACTGTTTAGATTAGATTAGATGCAGCTAATGAAGGGAATCAGGGGCCTTTACTCCCCCATAAGCCACACAACCCACATTGCTCTCTTCTCTGTTCCTCTCTGTGTGCCCTAGGATGATAAGGGGGTGGGCCTGGCTCTTCCTCTGACTCCCTCTCCCTTGCTCTACCTCTCTTCTGCTCTGCCCAGCCAGACTTTGCCCTTCCCCAGTTTCCTCCATAGCCAATGGAGTTACACTTCCATTCCCTGTCAGCTGTTCAGCTTCCTCCTTGGATTCAGATTCCGACAGGGACATGACATGTTCTCTGTAGTGGTGTAGAATTGTTTTTCTTATATCCTTTTTTTTAATCTTTACTTCTTTCCTGATGAAGAGCTCTGAAGAACTCAGAAGCTCCTAGATTACTTTATAACCTTGGACTTGACCTAATCACAATTCTGTTATAAGAGCATTTTGGTCAATAATGGTATGGTTTCAATAACACAAAATGCAAAGACCCCGCCTCCTTACCCCATGCACATTAATTTCTGAGATTTTTATAAATGCTGAACCTACTAAATATTCAGTATGCCAAATGATGAATAGGAAGCACATGTCTGGCAGTCAGTGCAGATAAAAACAGAGGTGATTGTTTATTCTTCACTTATGCCATTTGTCAGTGTTAGGGAGAGAAATGTTCACTTTTTTTTTTCTTGGGGAAAAATGTCATTAGTTGGTTTTCTTTGTCTCGAAGATACATGGACAGATTTTGCTTTTGAATCGCAATATGTCAGACCAGAATGATTATAGATCATTTAAGCACATCTCCACATTTTTCATTAGCAGCACAGCACATGTGTCACTGAGGCTTTATGCATAAATTTCTTGATTGGATCAAACTGACTTGATTTACAAGAGATATGGGTTGGTATTTTAGATGGAGTCCAAATTTAAAAAGCCTGTAAGTTATAGTCATATTTTTAGTCAATAACCTCTGTAGTTGGACTCTGAATAGCTCATTAACTGTAATAGCTTAACTTCTGTATTGTCTGATGAACTTAACTTTACATCTCTCCTGTAATTTAAAACTGTCAAAAAAAATTTTTTTCAGAAAGGACTACAATAAAGTAAGTCTTACTAGGATTTCATTTCACATGTAATGTAATTTATTTATCATATCTATTGCATAATTCATAACCCATGGGCATTTATTTATAAATATTCCAATTTTGGGTGTAAAGACTCTTCAAATTGAGTTTAAAAATTTCTAACATTTCCTGTTAAAATGTGTTGTTAATTGAGCAAAATCTGACTGCAGTATTTTTTTTCTTTTTTTCTTTTTATTTGTCAATTGCTTACAAGATAATAGGTATAAGTAAAAACATAGTTATGAATACATGGATACATATAAGAAAAATAAAAAAATATATAAAAGAAACAATAGAACAGGGACGGTAGGCACGTTGGTGCACTTATGCACGCCCCCTACAGACCTCTTAAGAATGGGGTGAGGTCAATAGTAAACAGTCTAAGGTTAAAGTTTTTCAGATTTTTCCTAACCTGAAATTTCTTAGGAAATTCTTGTTTGTTTCAGCAACTTAAAGATAGATAGATTAGATAGACAGACACACATACAAACACAGATTTATAGAGATAGTTTCTAAAGATGTGCTAAGATTGAATGTATTAACTGCTGATATTGCTAAATGTAAAATATAAGTGAAGAGAAGAACCAGGGGAGACATGATAGCAGTGCTCCAATATTTGAGGGGCTTCAACAGAGAGGAAGGGTCAAGCTATTTTCTAAAGCACCTGTAGGCCAGACAAGGAATAATGGATGGAAACTGAACAAGGAGAGATTTA
>BHFT01043809.1:0-33786 GCA_004320025.1 Laticauda laticaudata | reverse complement strand
GCCATCTGCTTTACGTCCTCCAGTTTGGCCAATGCCTTGGCCATCTTGAACACTGTGGGCCCACAGTGTGTCAGGAATATGGCTCTCTTCCTGTTGTCGGAGATTCCTTGTAAGTCATTGCTCTCGAGGAACACGAGGAATCTGTCGATGTATGATTCCCAGTCCTCCCTCGCTGGGTTGAATGGTGCGAGTGGCGAGTTGGTGCTGGCCATTTCGTCTGCTCAGTTCTCATTGCCATGTGCTCAACTGGTCTCCTCGTCTCAGAATCCCATCCTTATCACCAGTGTTTTGTTTGCGAAAAATGAGACTTGAGACCAGCGTGACTTTCACCTCTTTTATTAGTTGCTGGATTTCATCTAACTGCGGAGCCGCAGCACCCTGTTTTATAGAGGCGGCTCGCAGCCAATGATGGCTCCTTGATTCTCCTGCCGCTCAGGCGGCCCAATCATAAAACTGCCATTGTCGACCAATCACTGTTGTGTAAAGCACCAGTCAGATTCGAGTATTTTTGGACCAATGGAAACAGGGTATTTGGAGTATGCTAATATGTAACAGATATTTTGTAGCTTCATGTATCCAGGAAAATTGTTATTTTATAACTTATTTTACTGCTTTGTAAAAGGAGGAGGGGGCATATTGGATTGAAAAGACCAGCAGAAGAAGGAAAAAGATGAAGGAGGGAAAATACTGCTATTGTGAAGTTATGTTTTGGCAAGAAGAAATGTGTCCTCACTCCCAAACAATCCTCACTGCTCAAGAATGAGAAATCAAAATCATGCATAAATTAAACATAGTATCTTCCTGTCAGCTTCTCTGAATGTTTTTAGATGTGGAACTATGATATTATACATAGGTTGTGAAATTGTGAAATGGAAAGCACTCAAAATAAACCTTGCAGGTTTCTGCCTTTGGTGTTCCACTATGTTTGCTGTGGGTAGGGAGAAAAGAGGAATATTTATCAATCAATAGGTTTTTTTTAAAATACCCTGAACCTGGCCATTTGATTTCAGTTCCACCATATTTTTAATGATCCTCTCTCATTGTATTTGAGTGTATATTAATCCTGACAAAACTTTCTTTCCCAAATCCCTCCATGAGAAGAAAAAGAAATCCTTGCTAATAGTGCCACCCACAGCATATATTTATCTACTGTAAACACAACAGAAGCTTTTTTGAACCCAAGCAGCTTCTTCTGCAAACAGTAAGTAGAGGGTATCCTGCACATTGAGTGAAAACTCAGAATGTAGAAACTTGAAGGGAAGGGATTCATGTGTAAATATACCTCTTTGGAGAACATCAGAAGAGAAGAGATACAGGTTGTGAGTGCTCTAACACTGGAGGTTTTTAAGAAGAGATTGGACAACTATTAGTATGATATGGTATAGAATTTCCTGCTTGAGCAGGGGGTTGGAGTAGAAGACCTCCGAGGTCCCTTTTTGTAGGTTTGGTTGGTCATGTGTGTTTGATCTTTCTGAGAGAGGCAGATGGACATATAAATGCACTTAATTTTATTGGCAGATCATTGCACTATAAATTAATTGTAGGAAAAGGCTATGAATAGTCCTAATATTTATGTCATTTGTAATTTTCTTGTTTACTTTTCGTTTGTACATTTCTGGTTGTCTATGTATGTATGTATGCATGTATGTATATATGTATACACGTAAATAATCTTTTGCAACTGATTGATGATGATTTTGGGTTCAAGTGAGCTTCAATGTTTTGGGAGTGCTTCCAAGGTGCTTCTTACTATTGGAACTACCTTTCCTTTCTTTGGTCAGAGTCATTCTATTTCTATTTGCAGGCCTTTGCATTTAGTTACATTCTTCAGTTCTTTCACTTCTCTTCTGCTGTCTCCAGGTACTGCCACATCCACTATCCAGATATTTTTTTGTCTTTTTTATTAACAGTTGTTAAGTCTGAGCATTATATGGCAGGTGTTATATGGCAAGTGCTGTTTGAATCCTAAAATCCCAGATCAAGACAGCTTCTTATTTTCTATTACTTTGTCTATTTTATATTATTATTATTAATGTTATTTCTGTTGCTATTATTATTATTATTATTATTATTATTATTATTATTATTATTATTATTATTATTATTATTTAGCAGAGTCTTAAAACAGCAACTGGTTAGTCTACTCAATGCATTGCTTAATGTGCAATCTTCCTGCTAACCAGGAAGTTACCCTAATTAGTTGCCCTAATTTGACCCTATATCCAGTTACTCAAATCAGCAGTTTTCCCTGCCAGGGATTCTGTTTGATGTTCATCCCTAATGGAGGTGGGCTGTTTCAATATTAGTTTCAATTTCTTCAGTGTGGCTCTATTTTTCAGGGCTGTTGCACCTTTCTTTATATGGGGGGGGGGAATTNTTCAGGGCTGTTGCACCTTTCTTTATATGGGGGGGGGGAATTCTTCTATAGTCATACATCATTACCTCTGAAGCAGTTACACCCTATAAACCAATGCTGCAGTCTACAACTGCTGAGAAACTAATGTTGCTGTTCTTAATTCGTCCAGGGATTCTTTTGCTTTGGAACCTCATCAGTTAATCAGGGCCACATAGATATTACTCTTTGTGCCTGCTTTATGGAAGTTATGGCAAAGATTAACCAAAAAGTTGGCAAATTATTCTGTTACAAATTTGACAAATTGTACTAAGTATCTGTCAATTGCACTGGATTTGCTAGTATTATGCAGGAAGATATTAAGATTGCTTTCTTCAGAATGTCCATCTAAATTCTAAAAATAACTTTTGACCTTATATACGGTATATGCAAAACCTACAAATTCATGAATAGAATTGCTCCATTCTTCTTCCAAACCATGAGGATAGGGATTAGACATCAATCTAAGCAGTTCAAGATGTTCAGATAACAGAATAACAGAGTTGGAATGGACCTTGGAGGTCTTCTAGTCCAAGCCCCTGCTCAAGCAGGAGAATCTATATCATTTCAGTCAAATGGCTATATGGTCTCTTCTTAAAAATATCCAGTGATAAGAGTACCCACAACTTCTGGAGGCAACCTGTTCCACTGGTTAATTGTTCCCACCGGAATGGGACATTTAAGCACTGACTCTTGGCCATTCCCTATTTACCCTCAGCCACCTGCCTCAATCGATTTACAGCCAGCTTTCCTCCTCCTCTGGCCCTCTCTCAGCCATTCTCCATGTCCAATGCCCCCCTCCTCCCAGGGGTAGGATTCAACCAGTGTAATAACCAGTTCAGTGAGCACAGCATTTATAACTCACCTTCTGCTGCAAGCCCTGTGTGTAAAACAGCTGATGCGCAGCAATCTGCTGTGCCATGTGAATTAGCTGAACTGGAACAGCTGAGCTCAACAGCTGATCTTCCGAGTGAACCACTTCCTCACAGCTGATCTTTGGAGCTACTGGTTTGCCTGAATTGGGCCAAACTGGTAGAATCCCATCCCTGCCTCCACCCCTAGCCCTTCATCCCTACCCATTCTCCCCGACATCTTTTGACTCAGATCTTTGGCTACACAGGACAAATAGCCCCCAACCAATTGAGTGGTGTGCATCAGTGATGGCACTGGGTAGGTGACTGAGAGGGCTGTGGGGTGGCAGCATGCAATATGATTGGAGACAGGCTGGGAGAGAGAGCAAGAGCTGTCGTGGCGAGCAGCTGCTGGCATTGCAGGGGGGGGGCAAACAGTGAAGGCACGTGGCTGATGGCACTGTTGGGGGAGAACAGTAATAGTACATGGTGGGAGGCAGCCAAATTGCCCATTTGGTGTCAGACCGGAACCCAGGTGCAGAGGCAACTGCAGGGGTGGATGGTTCAACATGAGAAGCTGCCTGCCTGCCACCAACTGCTGCCTGCCTATGGAGAATGGCCATGGGAGGGCGAGCTATAAAACAGCTGTCAGATGGCAAGAGGAGCACAGCCAAGGGTCATTGCCTAAACATCCCAGACCTGTTCTCACTGTCAGGAAATTTCTCCTTAGTTCTAGATTGCTTCTCTCCTTGATTTGTTTCCATCCATTGCTTCTTGTTCTGCCTTAAGATGCTATGGAGAATAAGTAGATCCTTTCTTCTTTGGCTAGTCCCTCAAATATTGGAACACTGCAATCATGGTCCCCCAGTCCTTCTTTTCACTAGACTAGACATACCAATTCCTGCTATTCTTCTTCCTATGTTTTGGCCTCCAGCCACTTAACCATCTTTGCTGGTCTTCCCTGCACTCTTTCTAGAATCTTAACATTTATTTATTTCCTTTAATCATCACTTTACTAATGTTCCAGAATTTTTAAAAAGATAATTGTATTCAATCAGATCATCAGTGAGTTCCCTCAGCACTTTTGGATGCAATCCATCTGGCTGTGAAAATTTAAACTCATTCAAGAAAAGTATTCCCAGAATATAGAAATATATAGAAAATGTGTCAATCTAGTTCAGTCTTATTCTTTTATCCTCCCCTTTATTATTTCTTGGAAGAACACATAATTTCTTACTGAAGACTGAACTGAAATAGGAATTGTGCTGCCATTTCTTTGTATCTCTTATCTAGATCCAGTCACAATTATGGAGAAAATATACTCAAGAGGATGAAGGAAAAGAGCCAGCCAGCAGAAACTATGTAAATTGTTGGATTATTTCTATAATGTCAGTGCAATGTATTACACATAGTTCAAGAGGGCAGATGCTCTTCCGTGAATTGAATTTTTTTCAGAGAAATATGGCTTGCTAATTTGATGAGCCATTTATCTAAGTGGTTCCTTCAGGTCCATTTTCCTTGTGAAAGTCAAAGAGGCAGCTGTCTTGTTCATCACACAAATTAATCCTTCTAAATTTAAATGTATATATAGCAGCTGTAAGTGCAACATAAAATCATAAGGGGAAAACCAGAACTCTGAGTATTGCTTTATTTCATGGACAATGTAATAATATTGTACCTTGGACTAAGCAATGATTTTTTTATATAAAAATGTTGTTACATCTCATAGATGATCAATTTATTTTTTTTCAAAAACAAATACATTTTTATTCTATGGACCTCATTTTACTTGCTGCAAATTGACCCATTTAGTTTCCATTAAATATTTTGTAATCTAATCAAGTGACTTGCAAGATAGATGTCTTAATTGTGTTCCTATTTTCTCTATTTGAATGGCGAAGCTAAATCCTTCTACTGAATAGTTTGATCTGAGAAAAGATAAGTTTTCTTTAAGCATGGCTACTGTTCTGTGTTATTCTTAAATGACCAGGTCTTGCAAAGCAAAGCAGAAATTGATTCCTCTTTTTGTACACACCCCTATCCCATTTCCTTTCATCCCATACCCCATGCACTTATTTAGCACTAAGAAAGCTCTCTTTTCAACATCTGGTGGAATATCTATTATTCCTTAAAACACTTAAACAAATTATTCAAAACATGAAGTATCAGCATAACCCCTGGGAAATTGCCTTTTTATTTCATGGTATGAGAGCAATGTTTAGCTGAGATTCTATGTAGTATCTTTATAGCAGAAAAAAAAAGAAGGGTTATAAACATTCAAAACTTTAATCCTCTATTTATTTGGAAATAAGTTTTACTGATATCAACAGTTTCTTTTTGAACAGGCATGTATAAGATTGCTTCTCTAATAAAACTCTTTTCAGGATATTTTTACCCTGTTTAAACTATTGTTCCTGTGGAGTATTTTGGTTTTTATTTCAAGGATTGAAACTACCCTTTCTCTTTTCTTCTTCTTTATAGCAGACAATGTGGTCCACCCTGTTCATTATCCTCCAGATAATGCAGGGTTATCAGTCTCATAATTCTCAGCCAGCATGACTAGCAACCATGCTGATTGGGAACTTCAGGTCAGTGGTTTAATTATGACTACTCTGAACCATTTCTGGACACCATTTCATTCCAATGAAGCTCACTTGCTTCTATTCTGAAGACAGAAAAAGAATACAATGATTTGCCAGTAACCCCTGGAAATAGTCTAGTGGCAGCCCTAGATAAACCATAATAAATAAATATGCAAGCTGTTACGAATTAAAATTTGGACTAAGTTTTATCTGCATATGGTATTGTTTTGTTCCTCTCATATATAATTCATTTAATTCGAGGATATCATGACCCCATCTGAGATTACCTTTCAAGTAATCTCTCCAAGCATTCTGTGCCTGATGAATCAGGCCTTAGTTCAGGACCTAGACCAGAATCTGGTGGTCCCATCAGCTGGAGATTCTCTGTCCAGGACTCTAATTTAAACTAACCAGTGGAATATGAAAGCAATCTGGCTACCACTTCTGTTACCCTATTGATCGCCAGGGTTATTCAGCTGATTTGGCTGGCTAAGTGGATATCTCCTTTCTCCTTACCACTCCATGTGCATGACTCCTGAAGCTGTGTGCTTAGTGGAAGAGGACAAACCATCCCAGATTAAAAGGAGTGCACTGATCTTCCATCAAGAATATACAATAGCTTTTCTCCCCTGCTGGAATCTTCAAACAAGTTCACCAGTATAACTCATAAGAATTATGGTGCTGCCAAATTGAAGGTGGATATAGGTTAAAGCATTTGATTACAAGGGAGAAGACATTAGGAATAAAGAAATGTTCTTAATTGATGGTTATTAGCTATGAGGTCCTTTATGACATAGCACCTACTTATCTGTGAGACTACTTGTGTCTGACAGTTTGTCCCCACCTCCTACAATTGGGTAAGATGGGCACGCTCTGGTTCCTTTGATTAAACAATGCCATCTGTTGGGATCTAGGAAATGTGTGGTTTTGTTTTTGTTTGTTTCAGCACCTATTTTTGGGGACAATATCTTCCCAGGATCTGTATGACTCCAATTCTGATGATGTTCAACAAGTCTTTGAAAATCTGGCAGGGAGTGGGATAGGATGGGTTCTGACAACTTTATGGAATCTTGCCTACATGATTAATGTTTTTTTCTGATATGTATGGTTTGCAATTTTACTGTTTTCATTATGTCACCTAAAATCTTTTGTGTGCAGCTTTCTGAGCCCTGCCAAAATTTGTGTCTGAACTGAAATGTTGAATTATTGAACACATGTATTCATTCACATTCTAGTTTAATTTTTATGCTACTTTAATTTGTGCACGAGTCAATTTAATTTTTGTAGATTTTGCCAGACTACTTAAAGGGTATATGCGGCTCTTACCCACCATCCATACTGATGAACAGCATTTAGTTTGTATCTGTTACTTTATCACAGTATAGAAATCACTCAACTATGAAACTGGGACATTCAAAATGCTAATCTCGAAAAAAGTGACATTGTATTCCATTGCATTGTATTATATTCTCTAAGATGTAAGTTTGCATTGAGATATATGTTTTGCGCACAGTGAGTACATATATTTGAAAAGGGACTTATATTATCAATTTGGAATTTTGCACAAGTGGTGAATACATATATTTGAAAAGGGACTTATATTATCAATTTGGAATTTTCCTGGAAATTCAAATACATTAGAAAAATAAATAAAGATCTGCTCCTTAATTTGCTTCTTTTCCCACATGCTTATTATTTTCTCTTTGCTCCCTGTGAGAAGTGAATATTTTCCTCTCCCTTAACTTGGAAAAAAGAAGGGTGGGGAAGAAAGCAAATATGTTTGTATAGACAAGAAATGAATACACACAGAGTTCTATGATACATAATTTTATGTACACCATTTCTGTTTGGCAAAAGAGTGACGTATAGAACTGGATTGGAATGTGTTCACCTCACTGAAATAAACACGTATATACTTAATAAGCAGGCCCAGTTGATTAGCAAAAGCAATCACTCTGTCTGACCTTTGTTGAAGGTGATAAATGAAGATTGAAGGAGATCTATTAATCTCATCTGCTATATCAAGGAGGCACTTATCTCAGGCCTAACATGCTGCCAACATTCTAATCAGAGATAAGAACATGGAAGCTTCTGACAGGAGAAATCATGTATCTATCTTATATTAGCATAATTTATTTGTACAATACTATGTAACCTTTTTACAGGCTGAGTGGATGGAACATGTATTGCTTCTCTAAACAAGTCTCTAAACAAGACAGTATTACTGTTTATTTATACTGCATTTCACTTTTCTGCATCCTATTTCAACAGCAGTAGTATTTTAAATTTTGCAATGTTCATTCATTTGCATATCGCAAATTAATTAATATAAATTAGAACCCCAGTCATATCTAGTTACAAGGCTGTAATCAACTATGCAATTGGAAATCCCATTTAAATGTTACCTCTACCAGAAAGTACTTTTTTCACACTATTGGACTCATCACTAATTGGAAAGCACAGGTATCAAAACGTTATTTACCTTAGTCTTCCCTCTCTCATTATATATCAGTCAGATCCTCCTTCCTACCTCTGCTTTCCTTTTTAGATTTAAATTTAGATGGTTTCCTTTTTTTCAAAAGGCAATTTAGGATGTGTGTGAGAGAGAGAGAGAAAGGGAGAAAGAAAGAAAGAGAGAAAGAGAAAGAAAGAAAGAGAGAAAGAGGAAGAAAGAAAGAAAGCCAGAACCAATGAAAATAATGCTGAAAGTTGGAACACCTGCCTGCATGTCCACATTCTTAAATCTATCAACATGAAGCATAGTAATACTGTTTTACCTTTTACGGTTGTCCTACAGATCAATATTGGCAATGTATACAAAGTGTTTTATATTTGTTTTTGTATAATATTTCAAGAACCTAATGATTTAGGCAAGATTGTCTTTAATAAGGTTCCACATGCAAAATAAAGTATAGTTGGGGTCCCTCGCAGCTCCTGTCAAAGAGCAGGTGACAGCTGGGGCCAAGAGGGCCTTTGCACAGCTTCACCAGATGTGCCAGTTGTGCCTAAATGCTCCCGTAATTTTGCTTATCTGAAGCCCCATGTTACTTGATTAATTTTTATTCTAGGCACCAATGTGTGTTCATCAGTTCAATCACAAAATATATTGCTGTTAATAGTACTGTCTGGAATGTGAATATTCCAGGTGGGATATTCCTTTAGACCAGGGGTCACCAACCTTTTGGACTTCAGGGACCACTAAATTTATAATTTAAAATCCCACTAATATGATCTGTCTAATGATCGACTGGGTGTGCATGGCTAGGTCGTCATATGTCTGGGTGAGCATGGCCAATTCAATGTCACTCACAATGAGGGGTGTCATGCTGGCCTCTATTTGTCCCTCTCCTCCCAACCACTCCTTGCCTTCCTGTCCAGGGTCCTTAGGGCCTCAACAGGAAGCAGTTGTTGGAGCTAAGCAGCTACCATGAGAAAGAGTTACAAAACAGCTGGCTCAGTTCAAATTGGATCTGACCGAGAAGGAGGCTTAGCTGCTGAAGACTAAGAGCATAGGCTTTCCAAGCAGAGGGAAGACCTGCGGAAATGCAAGGCCAGGTGCCAGCACCTGGAGGCTCAGTGGGCTGAGATGGTCAGCCAGGCCATGATGCAGACCCACTGGAACAAGGTCCTCTGGCTCTTCGCCACCAGTGGAACTTTCCTCCAGCCTTTGGCCAAAAGAAGGCTGAAGCAGACCCCAAATGGGAATTTCTGCTCCCCTCCAACTGGCACAAAAAAACCCTGAAGGGGGAGACTCTCTGCAGCAACACAAATGTTCATTGCATGCATTTGGCCCAGGGACCATAGTTTGAAGACCTCTGATTTAGTGCAATATAAAAATGCAAATAATTTTTCTGCAGACCACCAAAATTATCTTGTGGACCGCCAGTGGTTCACCAACCACCAACTGGTGACTGCTGCTTTGGACAATCACTCATGACTTGGTCCCTTATAATTACCTTAATTGAATCTATAGGGGGCTGCCCTGAAGACCATTTGAAAGATACAAATGACTCAAGCAGTGAAGGGTGTGTCATAATATGCACAAACAACCCAACTGTTTTGCAAGCTGCATTAGTTGCTAGTTGACTTCTGGGTACAGTTCAAGGGGCTAGTTATTGCCTATACAGCCTTTCCATAAGGTCAGGTTCCTTCCTGTCATTCAATTCTACTTTCAGTTTTATACTGTGATTTTTAAAGTTTGTATTAAAAATCCATATACATATGTATTTCCAAATATGTAAAAGGTTTTTTTTTTGAGCTATGACTTATGGAGGGTTTGTACTGTTATCAGTAAAAAGGCATTTTATTTATTTATTTATTTATTTAAAACATTTATATAGCTGCCCATCTATAAACAGCTGGGTGGCTCCCAATCAAAAGTTAAAACAGCAAACAAAGCTATATTTTGCAGCTAACCTGCCTTGCTTTCTCATTACTAGTCTAGTCCATAATTAGGTATATAACTGAAATAAATTACTCCTAAGCATGTCTATTTCTGTGCTGTCTTTACATGCACTTATCTTCCCACCCATGCTAGCCTGAGCCTTAGCGACAATAATGCAATAAGAAGAATCCTGTGAATTTATTTATAAATACTAAAAAAAAAACTTTGTTCCAGTGATCACATTTTCTCAGAGAAAAACAAATTGAAAGAAGTTTTGTGTCCAGGAAAATACTTCCTACATGAAAACTTGGGTGGAATACAATAACCTGGTCAATTTCACTTACCAGAGTAAGCCACAGTTATACAAAATGAAGTCCATCAACTTGCCTGGAAGTCAAATGTGGCCCCCAAAGCTCCCCTCCCCCAGTTTGATCTGGTCTTGTTTTGTGTATGAGGCCTACACTGTATGTCTGCAACCATGGGAGAACATATTTTATTTTCAACCTGGGAATCAGTTGAGATGTGAGGAGATGGAGTCTTTATGCAAATAAATTGTAGAAGTATTAATAATAAATCAATTTAATATTTTCCCCCATCCTTTCAAAATCTTTTTATGTGGCCTAGATTTCTTCTGAAGTGTAACCTTGATATGCCCTCAAAGACATGGTTGGATCTAAACCTAACAAAAATGGGCACTGTTGGGTCACTAGTTTAGTTTGGGTTTGCCATGTTGAATGAATCTAAGTGCTTTAAGAAAGCCATGGCTTGTAATATTCTAAGCTATAATATACATATACATATACATACATTATATATACATATACATGCATATATATATATATATGCTGTTCAGCTTCCTTCGGGTATTATCCCACGTCACTGTAGTTGTGGCTTTTAGTTGTAGCAACGTTTCGGCAGAAGTCTTATCTGCCATCATCAGGTTCTGCCAATACCGTTGCTGCAACTTTAAAAGCACTACAATGACGGTGGATATACCCGAAGGAAGCTGAACAGCCATACATGTAAGTACCCGCGAAAACTTAAAAAAACTATATATATATTATATATATATAATATTATATATATATATATACTATATTAAGTATATTTAATGTATGTATGTATGATGTATATATGTTAGTATATATTATGTGTGGTGTGTGTGTGTGCTGTGTGGTGTGGTGTGTTGTGTGTGTGATATCAGATTAAATCATGCTTTGTTTTAATCCAGAAATATAGAATTTAGAAGAGAAAATGTCTTCTGGAACTATTAGAATTTTTTTCTTAAAATATACTCAAAAAAAGTATCTTGGCCCCAGACATTGGCCCCCACACACATTGTCAAATTGTTTTAAATCCAGAGCTACTTTCTCGTGTTCTGTGCCTGAAAATCAGGGTCATGTTCCTGTTACATAACTAGGAATGCCTTGGAAAGAGGCCGTGCCTGTGAGCTTTTTGCCTCATGATTATTTCAGTGGGCATTTGAGTTCGGATTCCCAGCATAAGCTGAAAAGCTTTTTCATAAATATTCCATGGCATTTTCTAGCCTTTAATGTGCCAGTTACAGAGGAAGCTGTTTGAAGGGAGGGATGTCAACAAATTTATCCACCAATAGCGTGCTCTTTTGGCACAAAAGCACATTCTTATCTTTACATCCCATAATGAGAAGGCAGAGCCAGAATATGTTGCACTAAACTCTTCGGGTGGNTCGGGTGGGTAAATACACTGTTGGGAAGAAGAAAGAGAAGAAGGAAGAGAGGGAGAGAGAGCTTACGTTTTCTTAACTCCTGATCGGTTTGCCCCGATGACGGAACGAGTTCTCTGTTTATCCTCCTGCGGCTTCTTTAAGCAGAATTAAAGGAAACTTCTTTTCGCATGATGTCAGACTGCGAGGGAATGGCTGTGGGTAGGTGCTTGATTTCTATTTACCACACTGTCCTGGTTCACATTTTCAGCTTGCAAAAGCAATACACAGGAAATTGGCCTGGTTCTTAGGAAGACATCTAATCCTCTCACTGTGGGAGAACAAGAAGGTGTGAGGGTTTGGTGAGGATTTTCCGTTTCAAAGCCAATTTACATCCTGCAGAGCTTTTGCATAGCCATAACAGGAAAAATATTGTGGACGTGACATGTTCTATTTTTGTTAGTTTAAAGTTTTGGATAATAAATGTTTTGTGTTTATTTGGCTTGTAAAAATAATTTATATGGTGAGGGATTAGGCAAGGAGCATTAATAGCATGTGGAAAAATGGTGACAGCATACATTGTGACTAATTCCTTAGCCATGGTAATATCCAGATTTGTGTTTGGGATCACCTTGGCAGGCACTGTCTGGAACAGGGACCAGAAATAGCAGCCTGCTGTAATATATTCCTGTCATTTCCTAACTGCCAAAGATGCAGAAAGGGGAATGAAAACAAAACAGGGATTTTTGCTGAAAGATGGAAGCACTTTAGCATGAAGTTGAGTTCTTATCGCAGTATATCTAAGCACATTCTTTTACTGTTAGGAGGCTATGCCAATCTTAGCAATGCACCATAGAAATTGGCTGAAATAAATGTTCATAAACTTCTGAACCCTCGCTGTAAACACTGCCCCGTACTGTTTCTATTCCAAAAAGGAAATTGCATTAAAGGAATCCAGTCCAACTAAATGCTGAGCCATTTTGTGAAAAGATGATACAAAATAGCTCATTTGAAAATAACTACAGATGCAGAAGAGCAAAACTTTTATCTCTTTCAGTAGTGCATAAAATAATTCTGAGCAATCATGGAGTCACTTTATTTCCTGGGTATGCGATTATGTCCATTATGGCATTTGAGAATGCAGATTGGTTTTCACTAGTGATTTGCAGCAGCTTCTAGTCTCACCCTTCATTGTTGTGGCAATATAATGGCAGTTTTTATTACTCTAATTGTGTCACAGCACAATTAATGATTGGTCAATGCTATAAATCAGTAGAAGAAATAGCTAGACTATTGAGTTGATGCTATGTCACCAAGTATCTACCATTGTAAAGAATTAAGAGAATGAAGACCTGGAAATCCATTTATTCATAATATTAAATGCTTTCTCATTTCTGTTATCTTCCATTACTCAAGTCCTTGTTAAAGATTTACTTATTCTATAGCAAGGTATAGCCAGAGAGAGAATAAACCTTACATAATGATAAGAAAAAAATGGAAGACTGAAATAACAGATAACAGATAAATGAACAGATTCAGTGGCTGTATTTAAAAGTGAAATAAATAAATGGCCAAATGGAATATTTCAGTGGAGTGAACTCAGAAGTTTTGCATCCATTGGTTTGTTTATATCTAGTGTTTTGAGACTGGAAACTGAGGAATTATTAGCAGAATTACTTAACCTGCAAATCTTTGTTCTATGCTTCAATTATATCTTATTTATCATCCTCAAAGTATAATAAGTGTGCCCTAAAGGTTTTTACCAAGAGCTGAGTGATTGTGCCAATAGATACATGCAGAAATAAGCTTGCTTTGAGTACTTTTTGTATTCAAAATATGTATTTCTACATCTCAAAACATGTCCAATTCTCACTTCTGTATTGAATGAAAAGAGCATTGCATGCATTAGAGGAATAAAGTGGAAAAGAGAGATTCTTGTCTGCCATATCAAATAGCCTGTTGCCTAGTTTATACCAGAGCTAGTTGATAGAAGCTGGAAGCATATTTGCTTGTTAAGCAGAGATGAGTCATATCAGGAAAGTGGGAGAAGGCAGGAAGGTGGGAGTTACAGTAAATGACTGAAACAATATTTACAATGAATGTAATTCAAATGAATGCAATTATGACTACACTCATGATGCTTTTAAAAAAGAAAGCTTAAGATACAACTATTGATAAGGAAAATAAAGTTTTTGCCTTACTGTGGCAATAATTGTATTAGAAATATTTCATCATTCGTAGTTCTATTGATGCCTGTGAATATTTGCCTGTTGCAGTGATTTTATGCTGGGGAAAGCATAAGGGGTTAAAAACAATAACAACAACCTTCCTCACATTCATCATAGTCTGATTCTGCTATGGTCTCCTCACTTCATGTCCTCGTACTGCATGCCTGAAAAGTATTTAAATGAATATATGAATTACTTTAATGCAATTTTTATGCATAGTTTGACTCAGAGCATT
Organism: Laticauda laticaudata; assembly: GCA_004320025.1. Classification (NCBI taxonomy): domain Eukaryota; kingdom Metazoa; phylum Chordata; class Lepidosauria; order Squamata; family Elapidae; genus Laticauda; species Laticauda laticaudata. Next base: position 19,430 of record BHFT01043809.1, on the reverse strand, counting down.
ACCATACATGGCTTCAGATCTGTGCAGGAAGTGAATTAAGCTCCTCGCCAGTTAGTTGAGTCTCATTGGCTGCTTTTATTTACATCAGGTCTTGTCTTTCTCCTCCTAGAGTATGGAATACTTTTGTGCAAACATAATTTGTTTGCACAAAATCTTTCTTTGTAAAATCCAGATCCTGATCCAGTAAAGAGTACCCAGAAACACTGCTGATGAATCGGCTTTAGATCCATGCAGTATCAGGCATAAGCTATAATATTCATAATGTGGTATTTTGACACTGAATAGTAACTGAAGCGTAATACACAGTTATTGATGCTTAATACTGCATGAATTTAAAGCCAACTCAGCAGTGTTTCTGGGTACTCTTTACTGGATCAGGATCTAGATTTTGCAAAGAAAGATTTGTTTTGTGATAGTCAAGATGTCTCCCTCAGGCTTAATTCTTTCATTGGGACCATGGCTAGATCCACTCAGTATGTGGCTGGTTATTTGCGGCTCAGATTATTGTGTAAAATCAGTTGGGTTAATTTTGTAAACCATGGTTCAATTAGTCATACATTATTTTATGTAAATAAATAAGATTTTTGTAAATTGAGTTCTCGGTTATAATACAGTAAAATCTAACAAAAGGCAGTTGGTAAACAATATCACTTTCTCCAACATGTGAGTAAAAGTATAGATGATAGCTGGATATCATTCACTTTTTCTTTTATTCGAAAGGAAAGAGAATGAGAACTCATGTGGAGCAGGAAATCCATCTGTGCTGGAAACCGAGATTGTGAAAAGAAGCAGAGATAATGTTGTTCTATGTCGGAAATCCCAGGTCATTATGTATGCCTCTGGAAATCTAATGGAACAGGAATCTTTCATCATGCTAATTCTATAAATCCTCATTTTTCCCCTCAGACTAGTAGGGTTGTGTAAATACCAGAAAATCAGGTTATGAACATTTTAGTGAGTGTATGTGTGTATATTAAAATAAGCATAAATCTTAATTATCTTCCTAAACTTACTTAACTTCATCTATCCATCCATCCATCAATGTATCTATGTTATTTCAATTTCCTCATGTCCCTTTCAAATTAATGACTGAATAGCTACAACAGTTGTAAAAGTGTACATAAAAACAATGAATATATAACAATATATTAAATACTATACGTAATAAAACATTTAATAAAAACAGCACAAATATTATCAACAGTTGAGGTAAAAGAACCAGAGCAATTTAACACAATATCTGGATTCTGAAGTCAGCTGATAAAACTGCATCTTTTGCAGAAGTACATGCTTTTTGATTTACACATTTTCCAAGATATCGGACATTACGCATGGACTTTCAAGACCTTGTTATATTTATATTGCATTGTATTCATACAATGAGAGTCATAAGAATAATGCATTTCCTGGCCTTTAAGGAACACAACTACTTTTTAATTTTGTAGCTAAGATTTGACAAGAAAAACTGTTTGTGATATTCTTTTTGAGGACTAACAGATATTGTTTGCTTCAAATCTCCAAAGCAATTTTCTTTTTATCATCATTCCCCCACCCCATCTGTTCTGACCTGTTTTTACCTTCCCCCAACAATATTTGTAATTCCTCAAAAAGAACAGAGATACATTATAGATAGCTCTCGCCTTAGGATCACAACCCAGCCCAACATTTCTGCTGCTAAGTTGTTACGTGGGTTTTGTCCCATTTTAAGCCCATGTCACACTGCACCAACAGATGCAAAGAGGATGTAAAATGTTAAAAAAAGCTTGCCATCCGTTGGAATGCTGTGCATCCATTGTGTACTCACTGCATACGTGTTTCATACACTCTTTTCGTTTGAGCATCCCGTCCACGTGAAATTTCATCTGCCAAGAAAGTTTTTGAGCTGCGCAAAACTTTTTGATGCGGATGAACTTTCCGCTGTGTACGATGTAAATTCCGTGACAACGAGCAACAAAACGTTTTTATGCTCGTTTTATGCCCCATCCGTTAAACGTCCGCTGATCCTCTCCTCAGTGGTGCAGTTCAGCTCATCTAACATCCACTGCATCGCTAGTGCAGAGCGTTGAAAACCAGAAAGAGGGGAGGAAACAAAAAGGTACACGAACGTCACACAAGCGTTAGTAGCATGGAAATAGAAAGGATGAGCACAGTTGAGTATGGCTCTCACTTGCATGCCTTATATATCTGCGAGCGCTTCGAGGAGAGGTAGCCACACATATCGGCTTCAAGGTGGCCACTGCGGGTCACACACCTGACATGTGTATCACTTTTCAGGGCTATCTTTCAGTTCTGTGTTGCAAACTTTTTTGCCAACTTTATTGAGGAGCCGGATGAACATACGGATGGGAGACCCAAATATTTTTGCTCATTCCCACTGTGTCCTTTTGCATACGTTTTGCATATTCACGTGGCCAGTGTGAGTCAGCCAATTATAGCCGCTTCTCTATCTGTCCTTACCACAAGTTGTTAAGTCATTGGCAGTTGGTAAAATTAGTAAGATGATTGTTTAAGTGAATCTACGCTTTTACATTGACATTGAGGAGCATTGTCCAGACGAATCCAAAAGAGATGTGATCACTATAACCAGGACACCTGGGGCAACTGTCGATAAATATGAAGCAGCTGCTAAGCATCTTGAAGTTGATCACGATGACGCCATGAGGAATGCTGCAAAGTTCCTGAGTATGAAAATGGCCCCTAAAGTCACTTTTTTTCAGTAACTTTGAACAATGGTATCACTAAACCAAACAGTTGCAATGTCAAGACTACCTGTACAGCAGATGAAGTTACAGGCAATGTATGTGATAAAAACTATTGGGTTAGCTCCCCAGTAGTCGTTTTCAAAAACTTTTACCACCGGTTTCGGTGGGAGACAGGCTTGTTGCATGCAATGGAACAAGGCATTTGTGTGCCAATTTGCCAGAACCGTGCTATCAGGATTCCATAAAATGTCAACTCATAAAACATTTTTCTATACGTTTTATAAGTGTCATGCAACACATTTGGCAGAGGTATTTTGGACTGACCCTCCCTGCAATCCTCGCATTTCTCCGTCGCTGTCGCTTCAGCAGCCTGCCCGCTTAGCAATCTGCTGTGCTGCGCCAAAACAGCTACGCTTCAAAGCAGGACATAGGATTTTGGTTTTGGGTCTCTGTTCCGAGACAGACCCGAATCTGCGATCGGTGTGTGGTTCGATCTGTGGTCGCCCTGACAGCCACCCTGATCCTTATGTGATTCGGGCTGTAGACACAGCTCATGAGGGAGGTAATTGCCGGAGACGGGAGAGCTACGCGAGTGGAGGGGATCCACATCTCTTCTCCTCCTGGCTGGTCTAACTCCTTCCCGAAGGTGGGTTGCCAGGCAGTGTGGTTCAGAGGCACTGTAAGAGATACCCAACGACTAGATGGGTGCAGTGGGGACTTATGGAATCGAGGACAGATAAGGGTCTGAGTGATCATAGAGAACATCTAAGGCAACGTACCATGAACCAAGAAGCTACACTAGAGCGATATATATGAAGAGCAAGGAGCCAAGAGGAGGTTAGACAAGAGGTGTTAAAAACTTTTACGGTTTATATTAGTACTTCAATGGTGCTACTAGACAAGAATATATCTCAGTGTAAGATTTATTTTACTAGAACTACGCAGAATTAAGCTGCATTAAGGGATACCAAAGATTTGTGTTTCGGTCAGATTTAATTCCGTAAAAGGAGATGAGCTGGAAGAAATACGCATAAAGAGGTATAGGACTTGGTTGTTAATCAACTGACAATGGAGTGCCCACGGTACGTATATATCACGTATGGAACTTATTAACAGCTGACCACTCAAGATTATATACGGAGCTCTTCGTACCTCAAGTGAACAGAGGAGTTGAAGCCACACCGGGAGGTGAGTTCGTAGACGTCGTGAGAGATAAACAAGTATGAATAACATAAAATACGTAACAAGCTCAGGAACCATTAACCCAGCTAACTCACATCATCAGGTACAGTAAAAGACGAAAAGAAATAAAGAAACAAGAAGGAACAATCTGGGGGTCATTTGGATAGTTCTAAAAAAAAACGGTTTCTTGGCATTGGTTTTTTCTTTCTTTCTCTTTTTATAAGTCAGATGAGGTGGGATATGCTTCAAAAGTGTTTAAAATGCCCATCACTCCTGACGGAATTTGAAGAATGAGTCTTAAAAAACAGAAAGAAGATGAAGAAAGGGGAGAAAGCATCTTTGGCTTGTATTTGAAGTTTTTGAAATGGGAGACCGAACCTATTGAAAAGCACAAAGGAAAAGCCTTTAAGAGACAAGAAAAAAGGGGCAGGAACAAGCAGAAGGAAGCCATTTTCAGTGATGAAATAATGCAAAAGTGTGGTAATTAAGGGGAAAAAGGGGAGAAAGGAGTTAAAAGTTTGAGGATCAAAGGGAACAGCCCAAAAAGAAAAATTAGTCTGAAAAAGGAAGTATAACACAAGGAGAACAGGAAAAGAAAACTTACAGAAGGGAAAATGAGAGAGAGAAGAGTATTAAAAAGGGATGAAGAAAAGGGGGGAATAAAAGGAAAGAAACTGATCGAGGGGACAAAAACAGGAAATAAGAAAAGGGAAATGTACCTAGGATAAAGGTATTTTGCATCAGCCCTAGAAAAAACAGAGACAAATGGCTAAGTTTAAAAGTAAAGATTCTGGCAAAAGGTAAAAGATTAGCGTTGTGAAGTAGAAATACTGTAATGAGTTAGAAAATGAAATAAGTAAATAATCTATGAGATAAAACTGGTATTGTTTATGTAATGGTAATGTTTTTTATTGATAATTAATGCAATAACAAAGAAGAGAGGGAAAACATTGGCAATTGTTTCTAAGATTTGATAAAATATTGAAAAGAAATTGTGAAAGATTTATGGAAATGTATACCAGTTATTAGAATGAATTTGAATCATTTTTTTGCTTATATAGTAAATAATTTATAAGATAAAACTGTATGACTATCCAACAGTATGCTTATTACAGTATGTAATAATGAAGAAGGGAGGGAAACATTTCAATTGCTCTCAAAGATTTGATAGATATGAAAAGAAATGTAAAGATTTACAAGGTTCATACCAGTACTAGAATGATTTTGAATAACTATTTTGTTTACTATGTTTATATATATACATATTATATTGTTTTTGCTATGTTTTTAATTTTCTTTTTTACATTTTCAAGGGAAGTACCAAGCAGTAGTCTGAATGATGAGATCTACATGATATATAAATAGATATTAGAAATTTGAATGTTATAATTTTTTAGAATGTCACTAAATTCATGTTTAATGAGATTTCATATGATAATAACAATAAGATTTTAAAGGTGTTGCACTTCGATTGGCCAACCATAGGAGAAATTTTGCTTCTTAAGAATGATGGAAGAGAACATATGAAATTGTAAACAAGACAGATGGAAAGTTATAAGTAAATGAATAAAAAGATATAGAGAATTTAGGTAAAAGAAATACAATGAATAAGAAGAAAATGAACAACCATAAAAGAAAATTAAGAGAAGTAAAGGGAGAAATAGTGAGAAGTTGGAAAAAGAGTAATAAGATATGAAGTATGGAATACATAAGATGAATCATAAGATGAATATGCATATGAAATTGTGTCTGTATGGAAATGTGATAACCCGGAATGATGCTGTACTCAAATAAGAAGTTTTATTTGTTTTGTTAAAACTCAATAAAACTTTATTTAAAAAAAAAAACAGGACATAATGGGATGGGAGCCCTGGTGGGCCCAATAGCAGGGTTTCAGAGAGAACCGGTTCAGTCTCCACTGCTCATCGGCGCTACCGGCTCAGGAGAACCGGGCCAAACCAATAGAATACCACCACTGATTAGCCCACAGTCAGACCCTGCTGCAAGTTAAACTTCTCAATAGAAATGATCCGTGGGTCCATTTGTTGAGAAAGACACAGTTTTATTATAAGACACGTGCATTGCAGTAGTGCATAGCCAGAACTGAGAATCACACGCCAAAATCTGCCCCCCAATGATGAAACAGGTTCAAGCAAGATGTTTTCAGAACGGTCACTTCAAGAATAGGTTGGTATGCAGCTTGTTCTTCTTCCAGCCAGGCGATCCTGAAACAGCATTCAGTGGAGATACAGCTAGCAGCGTTGGGGTGGGTGGATGGGGAAATACAACAGTTATTCCCACTTTCCCCAAGCAGAAGTTTCTTTCACTTGCCCCCAAGCATTCCCCCCCCCCCAATAGTTCATGGCAGATTGTTACTGAATGGTATCAAAGCACAAGCAAGTATGAGGTGGCAGCTGACACGCACATAATTCCTCAGGTTTTACAGCAAAATGAGACTCAGCAACAAAAACCCCAGAAATAAAACTAAACAAATAGCATTATCACTTAGACTTATATACCACTTCGCAGTGCTTTACAGCACTCTCTTAGTTGCTTACAGAGTCAGCATATTGCTCCCAACAATCTAGGTCCCCATTTTACCAACCCCAGAAGGATAGAAGGCTGAGTCAACCCTGAGTTGGTAAGAATCAAACTGTTCAATTGCTGGCAGTCGGCAATCAGCAGAATTAGCCTGCAATACTACATTCTAATCACTGCGCCACCACAGATCAAAACTAATGCTGATTGGAGAATTCTGGAATTTGAAAGAAAGTCTTAAGGTTGCTGAAGTTGAAAAATACTGGACTAGACCATATATACCAGGCCCGTAGGCCAGATGTGTCACGTGCTGCCTGTGCTGATGCCCAGTTTAGCGAAGAGGAAAAAGTCCCAATATGTCACGTGATGCCTCTGTGACGACGTGAATTTGACACCCCTGATATATGCAATCCATTCTAAGCAGATTTTATTGGCTTTTATGCTTTTACCCCTTCTTTAGAGATTCCCCAGCATCCTTAACATCCTATTTTCAGGGCTAGGAAAGCCTACCTCTGGTCTTAGATCCAGACAACTAGTAATTGAGTTGAGACCAGTGCAGTCCAACTTATTTCAGTTGTACAATGCTCACTTTATCTGCTTCGAGAACAGGCTGCTATCTGTGTCGATTGGTTTTCAAAATTGTATAAAATTTGGCTGAGGAGTCCGAAGCATGGACTCACAAGCTGTGCAATGGACTATCTTTCTGTTGTTGAGTCTGAGAGATGCTGCTGCCACATTAATGATAATTGGAAGTCAGAAGTGATGAGGACAAAGCAGAAGAGTAGTGTAATGGTGACAGGGCTTGGGGATAATTAGGCATGAAGCAGACAGTATAAGTAGTCCTTGAGTTACAACAACAAATTTATGTTGCTAAATGAGACATTTGTTAAATATATTTTGCTGCATTCTATGACCTTTCTTGTTAAGAACTATTGCAGTTGCTAAGTTAGTAACATGGTGTTAAATAACTCTGGCTTCCCCATTGACTTTGCTTGTTAGAAGGTTACAAAAGGTGATCACATGACCTCAGGATACTGCAACTGACATAAATATGAACTAGTTGCCAAGCAATTGAATTTTGATCATGTGACCATGGGGATGCTGCAACAGTTGTAAGTGTGAAAAAAGATCAAAAATCACTTTTTAAAAATGCTGTTTTAACTTTGGTCATTAAATGAACTGTGGTAAGTCAAGTGTAGTGTGGTAGAGAAAGATACTATTTATGATTTTACAGCCCAGTGCGACCACTTTCCTGATTAGGATATGTGAGCAAGAAAGACATGTGCAGAAATGAAAGACTCAGAATTCCCTCCTTATACAGTAAAGAATGCACTATCTAGCTACAGTGCAGCATCAAAACCTACTGTAAAAAAATTTCCCCTTCCACTTAGTCAAGTCCAGTTCTTGGAAATTGCCTGAACAATTCCTGCAGTTTTCTTGGCAAGGTTTCAGGAGTGGTTTACCATTGTCTATTTCCTGGGACTGAGAGAAAGTGACAGGCCCAAGGTCACCCAACTGGCTTTGTGCCTAAGTGGAACTAGATAGACTGACGGTTCCATATTTTGCAGTCTGATCCCTTAACTACTATATTAAACTGGCTCTGCAAAAACTAGACATGTTAATAAATTCACGGAAGTATAGTTTATGCAGTATTAGAATAACCAAATGCCATAATTTCTCTGCCATTTGTGGTCTATGCAAGGATGGTATTTGAACAGCTGCACAATTGTTCTTGTTGGGTGGAGTCAGTGGCAGTAGAATAAAGGCAGAACGATGGGTAGGGACCTACTGTTCACAACCTGTTTGTGAGTCAATAAGTAGATACTAGCTGGTAATATTTCTTTTTCTATAAGAAACTTTAATTATATAGAATTCTTTAGATTTTAGCAGGCAACCTCTCAATAGAAAGCACTGACTTGCTTTCTCTCAGTTGAATGGAAAATTAAATGTGTGGAGATGAGAGGACAAGAGCATAAAAGAATAGGGTGGCAGAAAAACGCACCCTGAGATTTCAAGCAGAAGAAGAAATGCCAAACTATTCTGAGATCAGTATAAAAAAATAAACAAGTAACTAAGGCAGCAATCCTATCGGGCCTTTAAAAGTAGGGCAATTTTCACACACATAACAATTCTAAAAAAACAAAAAACAAAAACACATCAGCAGAGGGGAGAAGGGAGACCTGAGAATAGACTGGGGTGATCACAAGAAGCTCTGGAGTTTTCTAATCCTCCAAATCTCATCAGATAGGGGATTATTGTAAATCAGTCTTTGAACTACTTTGAACCCCTATTACAGCTTGCAGTAGAAGTCTTTACTATCTTGTTTTCTACTGACAGGTAGCAGGAAGACTGCTAACATTGATAATGGCTCCATCAGGACAAGGAGGATTGCTCTATAAAAACAGAAATGCAAGTTAGAAAATTCATCCTGTAAACATAGTAAAGCAGTGTATTTATAGTAAGTTGACATGAATTTTGTAACTTTACAAGAAAACCAAAGTGCCATAATACACATTTAGCTATGCAATATCCTAGTACCATTGTCAGAAACTAGTCTGGGTAATCAGCAAAAATTTCTGACCCGTTTAAGATGGTTTTAAGTCTGGAGCCTTGGTGGCACAGTGATTAGAATGCAGTATTGCAGGCTAACTCTGCCCACTGCCTACAGTTCGATCCTGACTGCTCAAGGTTGACCTGGCCTCTGAGGTTAATAAAATGAGGAGACAGATTGTTGGGGGCAATATGCTGATATTTGCAAACTGCTCAGAGAGTGCTATAAAGCACTATGGGGTGATATATAAGTGCTGTTGCTGTTGCTAAGTCTATGAAGTCAGAAGTACTAAGAACAGTGGAAGCATATCTAAACGAATGAACATGAACAGTATATTCATATACACAGACACACAAGCACACCCATGCGGCTGCACACACAAACATAGAGAGAGGAAACAAGATAGATGCTTTACTAAAGAAAAAAATATATAGCATAATCATTCTTTCTCCTTTCATCTCTTTGATCTAAGCGGCATTAATAGAGGGATACAATTGAGATCAAGTGAGGTATTAATATCACTCTAAAAAGCCTTAGTAAGACCACACCTAGAGTACTGCATCCAGTTTTGGTCACCACACTATAAAAAAGATGTTGAGATTCCAGAAAAAGTACAGAAAAGAGCAACCAGGATGATTAGGGGACTGGAGACTAAATCATAAGAAGAACGATTACAGGAACTGGGCATGGCTAGTCTGGTGAAGAGAAGGACCAGGGGAGACATGATAGCAGTGTTCCAATATTTGAGGGGCTGCCACAGGGAGGAAGGGGTCAAGCTATTTTCTAAAGCGCCTTTAGGCCAGACAAGGAATAATGAATGGAAACTGGACAAGGGGAAATTTAACCTGGAAATAAGGAGAAACTTTCTAACAGTGAGAACAATCAACCTATGGAACAACTTGCCCTCGAAAGTTGTGGGAGCGTCATCACTTGAGCCTTTCAAGAAGAGATTGGACTTGCCATTTGTCAGAAATGGTGTAGGGTCTCCCACTTGGGTGGGGAGTTGGACTAGATGATCTACAAGGTTATTATCTATTATCTGATTTTGAAATAAACCTGTGTAGTAGGATAAAAGATTCAATGTTGTATCTTTTTTTTGTTCTGCTGCGCCAGAGTTGTTTGGAGGATTCAGGTTTTATGAATTTTGATGATTGCATTGTTTGGATTCATAAAGTGGTAAGAATTTAGTGACTCCCCAAATTTCACACATACTGAATATTTTTAGCAGTTCTTGGTTTTAAAAAAAATCAGGATGAATTTCTAAAAAGTATATTTTAAAAAAATATATTTCAAAATATTCATTTTGAAATTTTAGTATTATTTTTAATTGTGTCACAAATAAAACCAAGTGAATGCATATATAGAATAACTAAGCAAATACAGATTTGGAACATTTGCAAATTCTTAATATGGACATATTTGTATCTAATCAGAAAAATAAATGAGAAATCCCTGTGCCTGGCACATGGTTTAATAATTGTGTTTTTCTTCTGCTGTTTTATTAATTAATGTAGGGACAGATTGCATCATTTGAAATGGAATTTCAGTGCCACTCCTAGAAGTCATACTTGTAAGCACTTTCCCATTCAGTGGAATTTTAATTAACACACCTATATTTGTATTGCAAAATGTGCTATATTGAAATGGCAATTTCTAATAAATTGTACAGTGAGCTACTTCATTTGTTGTATTTGAAGAACATCATTTATTAAAAATTGCCATTACAATGTACCATGTTTTACAATAAAATGTATGTATGAAAATAAGAGAAAATTTATTTACAGTTACTTTAATAAATACAATTTATTTTTGATAGTTTCAATTAAAAATATGTCATCAAAAGTGAACTAATGAAGGAGGGGATATCATTATTTGTTGCCACTGAAAAAAAATAATCATAAGAACACATATATACTGTATATATCAATGTGTTGCATATATAAATGTGAAGTAGAATAGTTTAAAAGTAAATGACCTATTTAAAAAAAGTATGTGAGCCTCAAGATCTTTGAACTGCAGTTTATAACATCTCCTATTTAAATTTATATTATTCCAATGTATATTACTGCTCATCTCCCCTATATGCAGTAGGGTTGGCTGAGAGATGGAGGGCCATTGGTTCCAACTGTCTATTATCCCAAATAGGAGGATACAAAATAACAGAAGTTACAGGAAAGTGGTTGGAAGTTTGGAAAAAATGTTAGGAAAAAAATGGAAAGAAACAATAAAAGCATTTCTATAAACTGACACTAATCCAGAGCATCAGGGGTGCCTGCTGAGAAAGTATAAAATAATTTAGGATGGGGACACACCATGGATCCAAGCCCTGCCCCTTTTTATGTGCATGTAAAAAGGGGTGGGACTTTGATTACTTTTTGATCCCCCTGAAGATCTCACTGCAGAGAATAAGATCCATAATAAGGCAACCAGCCACCTTGGTGATCCCTGGCTAACATGTGCCATACGCAAAACATAATAATAATTTTAAAAATCTAATAGAATTGTCTACACCATCAGACAATACAGTCCTTTGAATATTTAGAAGAAATATGACAATCAAACTTAATTATTATTCAGATTTGTACTGTAGATGTCTTTGTGATGGAAATAAATACGGTACAAAGTGCTCATTTCACCATTACACATTAAGATGGACAGAGGACAAATAGAAATCTGATGCTCCTGAAATTCCTTTTTAACGCTTTTGTCTTGAAATCAATCCTGTTTCAGCAAAATGTGTAAGCAAAGGACAACCCAAAGCAGCTTTTTAAATGGCCAGGAATTAAATTGCCATAACCTCCTGAGCAGCAAGCCTAGAGAGGATGAAAACTAGGTAAAAAGAGTCTTCGGGCAAAGGAATGTGCGTGTAGGACTAATATCCAAATGGGTTACAACAATGTAAATGGGGCCCTGCTGAGACTTATGAATGAGGGCAAGTCAGAAATAGGCTCTTGCTTTGCACAACACATTTTCACAAGCACCCTTACAATCCATGGGTGTTGCATGCAACAAAAGATCACAAAGCCTTTGAATTCACAGCATGCAGCCTACATCTGCTACAGGATAACATTTGGGTAAAAAAAACACCCCAACAGCAACAAAGAAGAAGAAAGAGAATAGCTTTCTTTCTAAGCAAAACCATTCGGTAGTATGTCGTAAGAGCTTCAGGAGCTCTTTATTTTTTTCTCTGTCACAGATCTTGCAATCAGAAAAAAAAAGGAGATTTTCAGTAACTTGGATGTCTGAAAGCTGTTTACTCATCAATGAATGACCTTGTCTTGACTCAGAAAAGAAAGGAAATATGGGTCTAAAATCTGTTCTGCAAAGCTGTCATTTATTATTACAGAGGACAATATTAGATATGCATTGTACCCACTTCATCAGTGACATCTTTAATCAGACTCAAGCAAGGGCGTTCCATCATTAAAATCATATTCAATGGGAATGATAAATAAGCACATTTGTTAGGATCATTTGGTGTGATATATACAATATAGAACTTCCTTTTACTCCTTTATTTATTTTTGCAGTTAATTCAGAAAGAGTTTCATGTAACTCAGAACCTGGCATACCATATTGTGAGCCCAGTTCTAGTTGTCAAAAATAGAAGAAAAATATCACAAAGAAAAAAGAAGCAAAGCAAGACAGTTTTGAATAAACTTATATATGCTAACTTACATACTATGAGGTACCTTTAGAGAGAAAAGTGGGAGTATTATCAATTAATATCAATGTATTTTGCAGGTGATAAGTATTGATAAGATTTACCTATAGCTCAGACTTCAACAGAACATTGAAAAAAACTGCTTGAAACATCTTGAAGTGACAATGGAGCCAAATATTTGGAATGCTAGTAAATATTTTCTCATTGGAGTAATTAAAGCCAAATTTGAAGAAAGAGGTGTATGGATCATCCACAATCTGATTTCCATCATCAGTCTGATCATTGGAATGGATTTAGAAAATCAACTACAATTTTTATTATTATTATGTATTTGGATTGAAGCATCATACAGTATTACTATATAACTGTTTTGATGACTTGGATCACCTCTGACTCAATTATCCTATAAATCTTTGTATGTAGACTTCAGCAAGGGGGAGGATAGCATTTATTATTCCTGTTATAACCATTCACTCTTATCTTTAAATACCTTCTCATAATTCATTTCTTTCTATATGTGTTTCTTTTCAAATACACCATCAGGGAAAGCAGCATCTTATGTTAGTTTTCTCCCCCTTCCTCCCAAAAAAATACTTTGCAAGTTGATAAATCAATTAAAGGCAGTAGAAGAAAGAGTAACTAAAATAGATTGTATACCAACAGATTTCAGTGTCACCTCCTGTGGCAAGATAACCAATATATTTTACTGTCTTACAGTTTTAACAATTCACTCAAGAAATCATCCTTAGAACAGTATAAATTGGTATTATTAATAAATCTGCAGGATATATATTTTAGCTTAATATTCACCCCTTGCATCAGTTTCACCATCCTGAAGAAAAATAAAACAGAAATCAACACTAAATGTGCATTTTAATCACTAAAAACAGAACTAAAGTTAGGGGTTAGAAATAGCTAATAGATCATGTTGTATATTCTATGTACAATTTATTTCTGTCCATGTATTTTCTCTGGAATTTATTTGAAGTATTTTGTTTCTCATGTTACTAAGGAAACTATTGGGTATGAAGATTATGTTGAATGAGTGAATCTACACTATTATAATTGGCTTAGTCTTTAATGAATAAAACTAAAAGTATTTATGGAACCTACTATAAACCTACATAGCATGAAAAATGGGACAGCAGTTCAATCGAATAGGAACACGATCAATGGAGTAGATATTTTGTGTTCAGAATAACATGAAAATTAGTCTATACATAAGCAAAATATTGGGTTGTACAGTGCTTTGGATCTGGCTAAGAATTAAGTGTTTCAGGATGCATGAGACCACAAATGCAATGCTGTACTTATTAAAGCAATTTTCTCTGTTTTCAGGATCATACAGCTGCAATAAAAACTTCCCTATGGCAGCTGCATGATTCTGGAAAAGCAGCATGGCTGTTTTAATAAAATGCAGATTGGTGTTGCATTCAAGTTCTCTCATGTTTCTAAATATCTCTTCCAAACTGAATCTAAAGCATTGCATACCCCTACAAATTTCTGAGCATGCAGTTGAAGGTCACTGATTAAGAAGAGTAATAATAGTATAGAGATAACAATTATATGTATTTTATGTACACGATCTTTTTAGACAAATTGGGACAAATGGATAAGTTTTTCCTCCTTTGTGGACACTTTCAATATTACACATGTTGCAACTCCTAAATTCCATTCAAGAGAGACTATATACTAAAAACAAAGACTTATCTGCATCAATATGCTCCTAGAAATCTGAAGAAGACCAGTATGCAATATTAGTTTATGTTAAAAAGCAAGTAAGCAATGACTTATTCCCAAGCCAAAATGAAAAGAAAAAAATGTTGAGACCTTCCATATTTGGAGCTGATCGATCCAAAGAAAGACACTGTAAAGCAAAAACTCTTACCAACAATTTGTCCTCCTCAGATTAGCATCCTAAGTGCATACCTACTACATGACTGTGCATAAGCAGCCTGGCATTAGTAATAAATTTACCATAAGCAATTTTCTTGCTATGTTAAACAAGATTTTATTATTACTGTGCAACAATAAAAAAGTGTCTCTGTTACTTGAAGTTGATCTTAATATCCCTCTTTATTGGTTTTTCCTAATATAGACTTGATCAAGCTGCTCTCTTTGGGAGTAAAATGAATTAAATTGTGTCTCCATCTGGTTGTTAACAGCAGATACTTCATTCTCTCCAATGGAAAAGCAAGAACAACAGAAATACATAGGAATGTGTGCTCTACCTGAAGCAGAGATGTTTTCTGAAGCAAGGAATTTCCTGATGCTTCAGAGGAGCTTGGATATTTTGCCAGTTGCAACACACCAAAGGTTGACATCTTTATTTGCCAAGATGATTATCAAAAAGTGGGTTGTGACTACCACATGGTTAAAGATAACGCTGGCACAATCCTGTATAGTTTTAACATATTTGAAAATGAGTATAGACACCATCACTAAATACAACTGAAATTGCTCTAGAACTTCACATTGGAAAAAGGGGAACTGAGGATGAAACATAACCATGCACCTTGTTCTCCAACCATTTGCCTATTTTCATCAAATGTATTATATGGAACAGTAATCAAATCTTAAGAACTATTGTGGGGCATTTTAAAAAAGAGATATGAAAGTCCCGAGTTGTAATTTATAGTTTCAGATGAATTTGAATTGAGCCCAGAAATCTGTAGTATATTCAGATTATAGTGAACCAAGCTTTCTATAAACTTGGATTTTATGTTTCAACATGCAGTGAGGTTTATGAGATGCAATTTTCTTGGGATGAATAAATATTGCTATTAGGATTCAAAATATTGATTTAGAGGTCCCACTTTTTTTGTTTTGTGTTGAGGATGTGTTTTACTCTCTCTCCAAAACTATTAACAGCTGCACAGAGTGCTCAGCCACTAGATGTCTCTACATGCTATACCAAACTTCAGAATAAGGGAAGGTGAAGCTTACCATCAACAATAGGGGACAAGTTGTGGGTTAGATTGCTGAACGCTTGTTCTTTTGCAAAGTTGCTTTGTTTTAGTGAATAATGTCTTCTTTGTCAGTTGCAACACAGCTTTTATTTTTTGGTATTTGCTCTTTGTTTATTATCTTGAGATGATTATAATTTACAAAACTAGCTGGATTATAACAATTACCATAGTAGCATAATGCACATACAATGGCTGTATTTCCAAGTAAATAAATTTTGTACAACAGCATTTCTGACAATCTTATTGGATAAAAATTTGTCTATACTCACAAAATATATAAAATATTGAGGTGGCGTGGTGTCTCAGTGGTAAAGATACTGGGCTTGTCAGCTGGAAAGAGGGCAGCCCAGGTTTGAGACCTGAGCGCCATGTGACGGGGTGAACTCCCATCTTCGCCCCAGCTCCTGCCAACCTAGGAGTTTGAAAACATGAAGATGTAAGTGAGTAGATAAATAGGTATCACTTTGGTGGGAAGGTAAAAGCTCTCTGTGATGTCATGCTGGCGACATGACCATGGAAATGTCTTTGGACAGCAATGGCTCAATGACCTTGAAAAGATGAGCACCACCCCATACAGTTGGCAACAACTAGCGGAGTAAAATCCACAGGGATTCCTTTACCTTTTCCTTTTCTTTTGCTTACAAAATATATGCATATGTGCTGTATATGCATATGTGCTGGTTCAACAAATTCTTCATTCAATATCTCTTATCTGTTCCACCATGACTGCTTACCAAGTCTTTTATGAATCCCCTTCTCTGAAACGTTGCAAAGAGAAAAGGTGGTGGTATCTGTATTAGGCAGGTATTTTGATTAGCATCCTCTCTTATAATTATTCATTTATATATATTTAGTTGCAAGCAAAACAATTTGCGGAAGTACATATTTTTTGTTGGTGGCCCGGCCTACCATTGTGAAGAATATGCTGTAACATTTATGAAATGCTATATTTATTTTTTAAGATATTCATTCTGGACATTGTATTCATTATTTCTGTAGACCTTTAAGTTCCAAAGCTTCAAAGAATTAGGTTCAACTAAGACAGTAGTTGCCAACCTGTGGGCCAGGGATCACTGGTGGTCCATGAGAAAATTTTGGTGATCTGCAGAGAAATGTCCCCCCCAAAGCAATCCAGGCTGTGCGGGAACATAATGCTGTGCCGCCCACATGGCCCTCCCACCCACTGGCTCCTACCCTTCGGCTCAGCACAAACCTTACCTTAGAGCCATGCAAGCTGGAACTGGAAGGTAAGACCAACTGCGGGGGAGAGAAATCCACCCCGGGGTGGCTTGCTGATGGTGGGAAAGTCAGTCCCATATTTCAGAGCTGCAGTAGTTACAGGCCTGGCCTTTTGATCATCCTGGAGCAACTCCACCAGTCCATGGCAGGCTGGTGTACCCGGTGGAGGAGCAGCTGCTCCGGGATGACCAAAGGGCCAGTCCTGTGACTACTGCAGCTCTGGAATGCGGGACTGACTTTCCTACCAACATCAGCAAGCCACCGTCAATCAAAATTCATATTAGTGGTCTGCGGGATTTAAAATTGTGAGTTTGATGGTCCCCGAGGTCCAAAAGGTTGGCAACCCCTTAACTAAGACAATGTCAAAATCTAGTGATGTCTCTCTGTCGTTTCCCATCCCTTCTCAGGGTTAGGAGTGGGAGGCACTATTTTACTCCTTTCTCTTGGGTTGGTTCCAGTCAGTGATTTTAGGAGGGAAGAGGTCAAGACGGTCTGGGCTCCATTCTTTTCATCCTATTTAACAAGCATATGAAGTCACTGGATGAGACCATCCACGGACATATAAGAGTATGGTATAGTGATAAATTCCTCAAATGCTAGAAGGGGAGGGTAAGATGGTGGCTTGTTCCATTATTCATATTTTCCATTTAGTATACTGAATATACCCATTTTACAGTTAAATTGGCAAGTACAGTTTTAGGAAAAAAGGACCTATGTGAATGAAATCCCTAAAATAAAGTTATTTGGGGTCATTGCCATTCCTCTAATGTTTCTACTCCCCAGGTCCTTTCTACATTGATGCTTAGGTTACCTAAAGCAGTTAGAAACACAGGCAGTCCTCAATTTACGACCACAACGGAGCCCAAAAGCCCTGTTGTTAAATAAGATGTTTGTTAAGTGAATTTTGCCCCATTTTACAACCTTTGTTGCCACCGTTGTCAAGTGGATCACTGCAGCGGATAAGTTAGTAACTTGGCTGTTAAGTGGCCTCCCCAATGACTTTGCTTTTTGGAAGGTTGCAAAAGGGATCACATGACCCCCGGGACACTGCTTCCATCATAAATAGGAGCCAATTGCGAAGTTTCTGAATTCTGATCACATGACTGTGGGGAGGCTGCAAAGGTTGTAACTTTGAAAAATGGTCATAAGTCACTTTTTTCATTACTGTTGTAACTTTGAACGGTCACTAAACAAACTGTTGTAAGTTGAGGACTCCCTGTAAAGACAGCTTTAAAAAATCCCTTTCTGGGCTTCAGCCCCTTCCTTTATGAGAGCTGAGGTGTTCACCTGCCTGTTTACTCGGGTCCCTGATTGTTAAACTCTTCTGCTTCTTTATCCATCCAATGGAAAGTTGCTTTTTACTTTCCAAGCAGATCTTGACACCAAGGCTTCCATTAATAGAACTTTTGTATGAGCTTCTCTATTTTTCTCCCCCTTGTATTTAACACTTCCCCATCTGATGCATCAATGGATAGACAAGTTACAAAACAGAAAGAAGGAAAGGATTACGGTTATACTGTTACAAGATGATGAAAAAAAAAATCTGGTGGAATTTTTGTCAGTTTTGTTTACCATTTCACTTTTTAAATCCATGAGCTGATTTAAAAAGTACACAAACCAACCTTTCCCTGGTTTATAGGTGAATGTGTAAAACAAATAAATAGATGAACTGGGTCTTTCATAATTGTACGAATAAATTTGGGTGCATGTGTTGGTATGCCTAGCCTTTATAATTTACTGCTGTATCTTTTTTTTAAAAAAAAGGTCCACAGCCCAGATGAAAGAGCAACCAGTGAGCAGAGAGGAGGAAGCATTCCTACCCACAATGCATAGTAACCAAATGAAGTGGGGTGTTTGCCTAGAATGAAACAATGCACAATAGATAAATGGAACAGCACTGTTTGAGCAGTTTGAATCTTCTACTTTCAATATGGTACAGAAAAAGACAGGCTGAGAAATTGCCTTCTTTGTGGGCTGGAACAAGTAGGGGACAAGCAACACTGTTTATTCCCACCCTTGAGAAATTATCAGCATCTTCTGCTTTAGATGAGTTATCATGCAGATCAGAACCTAATCTTTCAAAAGTAGTCTGAAGCCAACTGATTATTAACTTCACTTTCACCAGCCTTGAAACACTAGTATAAGAGAGAACTCTAAGCCACCAAGACCATCATTGTTTTCCTGATATTGAAAGGTCCCATGAAATAGGAACTGGTGGGGCAGGGAGAAAGGAGAGTTCTCTCCCCTCAGTGGGAAAATGGCCTTCTCATAGGAGCTGCAGCAATACAAACAAATAAACAAACAAAATAGGAGAAATTAACTATTGGCAAATACAGTTGGTCCTTTAAGTAACACATGGTTAAATAAATTTTAGCCAATAACTCAAGTGGCTGCAACCGATATGTTCCCAGATCTAATAAAGTACTCTGCTATAAAAATGCCAAGGCCCTAGTTTATGTATTTCATAGTGGCTTCTAAAAACGTCTTTAGAACCAATGTAAGCACTGGTCTCATAAAAGCAATTAGATGCATGTCTGGTATAGAATAGAATAGAATAGAATAGAATAGAATAGAATAGAATAGAA
>BHFT01043808.1:18190-39259 GCA_004320025.1 Laticauda laticaudata | reverse complement strand
GGAAGGAAGGAAGGAAGGAAGGAAGGAAGGAAGGAAGGAAGGAAGGAAGGAAGGAAGGAAGGAAGGAAGGACAGACAATAGCACTTAGACTTATATACACAATGCTTTGCAAGCGGTTACAGAGTCAGCCTCTTGCCCCTGACAACCTGGGTCCTCATTTTACTCCCCTCAGAAGGATGGAAGGCTGAGTCAACCTTGAGCCCGTCAGAATTGAACTGTTGGCAGTCGGCAGAGTCAGTCTGCAATGCTGCATTCTAACCATTGCACCAACCAGGTCTCTAGGTGTTCCCAGAGAGAGCCTGAACTGCCTTAGTCTTAAGAACAGCTTTGAGATGACATAGCCACCATGATTGATATGTTTGTGGGATGTCAGGATTGGGGTGCAAAAATGTGGGGACAAAAATAGGAGGTAGCTACTTCCTTAAGAAAGTTCACCAGCCACCCAGGAGACTTGAAATATATGAAGCAACTAAGGAAAACAATGATGCGTTTCCTCTCCTTTTCTGATAAAAACATTTGCCATAAACAAACAAAAGTTCCCTTTTGCAGGCTCTCTGCATGGGGAATTCCTGTACTTTGGTACTTTTGCAACTCTGGGACTTCTGTTGCCATCCTCTCCAGCCCAACTAGTTCGTGGTGGCTTTTGTTGTCCGACACATTGACGGTTGCAGAGAGGAGGGTGAATTATCATTGTGAAAACATACGAAGAATGGCTGCAGGATTTGGGTCTGGCTATTCTAGAGAAAAAAAGGACTAAGGGGGGGACATGATATCAGCCTTCCAGTATTTGAGGGGTTGCCCCAAAGAAGAGGGAGTCAAATTATTCTCCAAAGCCGCAGAGGGCAGGACAAGAAACAATGGATGGAAACTAATGAAAGGAGAGAAGCAACCTGGAATTGAGGAGAAACTTCTGAACAGGGAGGACAATTAACCAGTGGAACAGAAGTTGCTTTCAGAAGTTGTGGATGCTTCTTCCCTGGAGGTTTTTAAGAAGAGACCGGACAGCCACTTGTCTGAAATGGGATGGGGCTGGACTAGAAAATCTTCAAGGCCCCTTCCAGCCCTATTCTGATTGATTGATTGATTATAGGATCCTGTAAACATCTCCCTTTAAAAGAAATTGTACATTGTAGTAACAGAAAGAAGGCGAGGTTTGGGAGGCTCATCTGAAGCCGTTGGCCTTCTACGCTGATTTTTGACTTTTCTTGATATTCTGACATTCCCTTTAATGAAAACGTGCCAAATACTTGAAATGCTTCTGCGGAATCTCTGCTTGCTTTCGTAACTGTCTTTCTCCATCTTTATTTTTTCCCCTTGTAGCCTTTCCTCTCTTCCTTTGGAGATGCAAAAACTTCCATTGTCTTCCATTGTCTGGAGTATGTAGGGAAGTATTTCTTAGTGTTTATATATACCTAACTGGGATTTTCTGCTGGGCTGTGATGAGATTAATGATGGAAGGAGGGCTTTCCAGCTGGAAAATGTTATTCAGCCCAGTCTCCTCAAGAGAAGGCTGGTAGTTCTGGCCACCTCCAAGGCCATCTCAGTGAGAGATCCACCTGTTGTTTCCATGTCCAGGACATGAGACCTGGTCATTCGATTAGCTTTTCAAACTCTAGCAAGCCAATTTCTACAGCAGAAGTTTCTTCCACTTCGGTTTCACACGGCTGACAGTCCTCCTGTTCTGAGTTGTGGCCTGGCCATTGTGTCTGATCTGGGATGTTCGTTCAGGAGAAGAGCTGGCTAATGCAGGAAATTCAGTTGCCCGGAGAGACCGGCACAGAGGTGAGGTTCTCTCATTATTACTTCTAGGATGGGCTTAATGCTAGGATTTCCTAAAGATTGTATTTTGGTTGCTTGAAGCAGTTAATCCAGAAACAGCTCTTAAAAATCTCCTTTTGGGCTATTTATAAATCATCAGTGGTATAATTACAAGAAAAAGTCAAAGCTAGGATTCTCAGGCTTCAAAGATGCTGAAAAGAACCTTCAGAAAAATAATGTCTGGCACCCGGGCAAATTTCTGCTAATTCTGCAAGCTGGATGTGAAATCATAATTGACTTGGTATTTTCAAAGTTTTTTTGTGTATGTGTACACGTGTGTGTGTGCGTGTGTTCTGCCAATTGGTGTCCTGTCCATACCAGCCGTTAGAAAACTGGGTGGGTGAAAAGAGGGAAGTGCAATTTTCTTACTTGACTGTTAAGAAAGGATATTTATCGCTAAGGTTTTATTCACTGAAATACAATTCCCTCCATCCAGAAAACAAATCTCTCCTTCGAATTAATCCTGAGCAGCTCTTAACTGTTTCCTCCAGCAGCAGCAGCTTTGTTCCAGTTGCTGAAGCCCATCATGCAAGGGTCCCATTGGCTTGGACTACAATTCCCATGCATTGCAGCTGGGGTGATCTGAATGATGTCCTTGCCTAGGCAAGGCCAGAATATAATCTTGGGGCAATTCTCTTTATGGGTTACAGCACCACTGGTTTTAGATAACTTTGCTGACAGTTTCCAGCAATTGTGGTTTGGAGGGAGAGAAGGCGTAGAGCGGGGATCTCCAACCTTGGAGTCTTGGGGACCTCAACTCCCAGAATTCCTCAACTTTAAGACTTGTGGACTTCAACTCCCAGAATTTCTCAGCCAGCTTGCTGAGAAATGTCACATGTGACCCCAAGGCTTCAGATTGCCTGCTCTTGCCCTGAAAGTTTTATCTACTCACCTTGGTCTCCCAGGGAGATAAGGCGTTTATGGGTGCCATTATGGCAACATTTTCTATACACGTTTTATAGTTGTCAAGGGCACCACTTAATGAGACTTCTTTATTGTTTTTATTATTATTGCTGATCTTCACCTGTTTTTATTATGCTTTGTGATTTTGATCTTCGGCACTTAGAGTTCCCCAAAAGGTGGGCTTAACAACTCCTTTAGCGAATACGTAAGATCTTGCATGGGCTATTGGTAGAGAAAGTTGAGTCATTTTGCATGGAAATGTGGATTAGCTCAAGTGTATTGATTTAAGCTGGTGATGTGAACGGCAGAAAACGAATTGTGAACAATACAGAAAATGCCTTCCTCCCCTGCCCCCAACCCGAATCGCTCTACTAGTAGTGATGGTGCTGAATTAGATGCTAGGAGACTGTGACTTCTAGTTCTGCCTTGGGCATGAAGCCAATTGGGTGTTTTGGGGCCAGTTCTAGAAGAGGCGCAGTGGTTAGAATGGAGTATTGCAGGCTCCTTCTGCTCACTGCCGACTGCCTGCAATTTGGCAGATCGAATCCCACTTTCTGACTCAGCCTTCCCACCGACTCAGCCTTCTGTCCTTCCGAGGTGGGTCAAATGAGGACCCACCTGTTGTTGGGGGCAGGAGACTGACTCTGTAAACCGCTTAGAGGGGGCTGTGAAGCACTGTGAAGCGGTATATAAGTCTAAGGGCTACTGCTATTGCTAGAAAGCCGTGTCTGAAAATGTTGCCCCAAAATTCAGAGAGACTTTTTCCTGCAGACACCAGGAGCCACAGTTGTCTTGATGGCCCAGAGCAACCAGTTTGGCCCATTGAGGACTCCCAGCCCTGGTTCGGCTTGATTTCTTGTGCTCCTGCAGACCAGCAGTTTGTGGTCTGTCATCTCCTTAGCACATTAATGTAGTACACAAATAAAAACATCAGCTCTTCACTCCTCTAGTTCCAGTCTAAAAACTCCAACCAACCTTGGCCTCCAAGGCGAGTGTCGACTCCTGCAGAGTGACTTCCACCTGACTGTAGCCTGTCTTCCTCCAAAGTTCTTTTTCCCCACAAAACTGCCCAGAGCCCCCGAGCCTCACTAAGGCCACCTGCTCCAACAGGAGCTTTAAGAACCACATCAGAACTTGCCACGTTGCAGCTGCACATATGTGGCTGGTTCTGGCTCCAGCAGTGACCCCACAGGATTAAAATTAGAATAGAATCGAGCTGGAAGGGACCTTGGAGGTCTTTTAGTCCAGCCCCCTGCTGAAGCAGGAGAACCTGTACTATTTCAGATAAGTGACTGTCCAGTCTCTTCTTAAAAACCTCCAGTGATGGAGCATACACAGTTTCTGGAGACAAGTTGTTCCCCTGGTTAATTTTTCTCACTGTTAGGAAGTTTCTCCTCAGTGTCTCCTCAGTTCCAGCTTGCTTTTCTCTTTGGTTAGTTTCCAACCATTGTTTCTTGTCCTTGCCCGTTGGTGCTTTGGAGAATAAGTTGACCCTCCTCCTCCTCGTGGCAGCCCCCTAAATACTAACACAATGCATGGCTGGTGTCTCTTCAGCACCAGGCTCTCTCCTCAAGCAGACCTTGGCACCTGAGCTATTGGCACCATCTGGGTTTATCTGACTTGCAAACCACCTTGAGTTGTTCTTGGTTGGGTGAGAACAGATGCTCAAGCCCTGCCTCTTGCGCCTGGCCTTTCTCCCAGAGACCTGCAGGGTTGGTTCCTGTCGATGCTCAGCAATGGGAGAACACTTCACTGCCTCAGCTGCTCGGACATCCCCTTGTTTCAGTGGGATGGGGCCTCCCCACCCTCCACCTTCCAGAAGCTGCCTTCTTCCCCGAGGGGGGGCATAAACCAAGTTGAAAATGTGTGGGGAGCTCTGTGGCTGAACAATTGCTGGCGCTTGGTGGTTCTGCCAAACCTAAACAAGGCACAGCTAACTTCTTGGCTCCTTGTCTCAATTCAGCAACCAGACTCTGGAAATGATTCGTCCTCTGCAAAAGAAGGAAGAAATGAAGTCATTCTGCCATGTGGCAAAACCCCTGGATGTGCAAGTGAAACCTCAGTGTGTCCAAGAGGAAAGAGCAGTGTGCTTCAGGTCACCCAGATGTCTGAAATAATAGTTTATTGGCACTCCTGAGAAATGTCTTCGTAGGATGTCTTAATTCTCGGGATTCTGTCTAATAATATGAGTTGCTGACTGGAAGTGGAAACCATGTTTCTGCTTTGCAAATTTAGCCAAAATCGTGGCCCTATATCTCCCATTGATATTAATTTGATATTGGAAGGTACTGAAATATGATCCCTGGAGTCTCCTGAAGGCTTCTTGACCTCACTGAGGCTGATTTCTTGACTTAGTGAATGTGTCGAGACCATTAATATTGGGAGATTCCAAGGAGTAGCCGCGCTCCCCTGTAGATCCCACACATTTCTCCTCAACTGGAATCCTTCCCCAAAGCTAAGAGATTATGGGAACAACCTGATACAGTATTCAAAATCCTTCAGAGTTTGCTTTACTCTGAGAAGGCTTCCACTGATAAAATTTCAACCTGAAATACTGTCCTAAATTGATGCAAAGATATGAGCAAGCCACAAGCTCTGGTTTTGTGGGGTTTTTCTTAAGAGGGTTTACATGGGGATTAAATAGCAATAGCCCTGAGACTTATGTACCGCTTCACAGTGCTTTCCAGCCCCCTCTTGCCCCCAACAATCCGGGTCCTCATTCGACCAGTCTTGGAAGGAGGGAAGGCTGAGCCAACCTTGAGCCAGTGAGAATTGAACTCCTGACAGTGGGCAGAGTTAGCCTGCAGTACTGCATTCTTGACCACTACTCACCATGGCTGTTAGATAGACATAGAGTTGGATGGATGGATAGAGATATAGAGAGATAGATAGCAATAGCACGTAGACTTATATACTTCTTCCCAGTGCTCAGTGGTTTACAGAGTCAGCCTGTTGCCCCCAACAATCTAGGTTCTCATTATGCCCACCTTGGAAGGACGAAAGGCTGAGTCAACCTGGAGCAAATCAGGATCAAACATATCTTGCCAGCGTTGGCACCCTGTGCCTACCTGAATTCACCAGGTCAGATTCTGAGATGAAGATGCCCTCAGAGAGACTCAGGAGAATATGAATAAAAAAATTCTTATGACATTTTTTCCCTCTGACTTACCTACAAGAGACCTGACCCCTTTGGCTTCTGCCTGTGCCATACATCAAAGGGGAGCTGAAATGTCCCCCTCTTTCTTCTTTCCAGTTGGGCAGAAGTTGCATGTTTCTTTCAGATTAGACTTGCACAACACAACTTAATCCAAAACTGACTCATTTTCTGTATTTACAGAACATTCTGAACCATTAGTCATAAAGGGGCTACTTCATACAACATGCTAAGCCGTAAGAAATTTTGACATGTTGTACGAATGCACATGCTAGGGCACAGGTGTCCTATCTTTTGGCTTGCCTGAGCTGCACTGAGTGAAGAGCCACATATAAAATATATAATTCAGTTAATATGCACAAATCACATAACATTAAACCGGGGTCCCCAAACTTTGCAACTTTAAGATTTGTGGACTTCAACTCCCATAGCTGGCTGGAGAATTCTGGGAGTGAGTTGAAGTCCACAAGTCTTAAAATTGCCAAGTTTGGGGACCTCTGCGTTAAATGTTTATGATCTTGTGGGACTGAATTACCAGCTGTCTAGGGCCACATGTGACCCATGGCCCAGAAATAACCATGTTAGGGCTTTAACTAGCCCAGGAGAGTGTATTTGCCAACCTCCATGCCTTTTCAGCAATTTTATTTTGAAAGGCAAGTGTCTGTGGTGTAGAATGACTCAACCCCAAAGCATCCAACATGGGGCCTGCCTGCCTGCTTTCTCCAGACAGACCCTCCATTGTAGGGTGGAGAGAATTCTCTCTGGGGGATTCAGAAAACGGACATGCATGATAAGAAAATGTCTATTTATCAGAACAATGAAATAACTTTTTTTTTTCTCCCTAAGGGGTGGCCTGGCCTGAAATGCACCGTCTGGCAGACCGAGTCCATCTGGAAGAACTGACGAAAATTGGCATTCTCCACGGCAATGTGGAGGACATGGTGACGGTCCATCTGGGTGCCGTATTTATGCCTCATGGGCTGGGACACTTTCTTGGAATTGATGTTCACGATGTAGGCGGCTACCCAGAGGTCAGTTCTGAACTCTCCCCATTCTGCAGCCAACCCAATACAGATCGATGACTGAAGCATTTCGCACACTAGTTGGGTGGGTTGAGCAGGGGTGGGCTTCAAATATTTTAGCAATGGGTTCTCTGCCTGGTGGCTGGGTGGACGTGGCCATGGTGGGCATGGCCTAGTTGGTGTCCTGGACCACGGTGGGGGGATTTACCCTCCCCGGGCTCCAGAGGCTTTTCTCGAGTCTCTGGGAGAGCGAAAACAGTCTCCCCAGGCTCTGGAGGCTCTCTGGAAGCCGGAACTGGGCCCATTTCCAGCCTTCCCAAACTTCCAGGAAGCCCATTTTTCGCCCTCTCTGAGCCTCCGTACCTTGTGGGGGAGCTGGAGGCAAACCATGAAACCACAAGGAGACTTTCCAGGCTGGAACCTAAACCCCTTCAGGCTTCGTAACCTCTAGTGTATTTCGGGGGTGCGGGGGAGACACATAGACCAGCCTTCCTGCCAGGAACTTTTGAGCACACAGCTTATAACTCATAACTACCTTTCTGAAGTCACAGTGAAGTCCATGTGGCCCATGCTGGCCCAACCCATGAGTCTTTTCAGCTGCCACAGCCTTTGTGGTGCCCGTCCCTGTTACTCTCCATCTGGCATCATCACTGCCTTTATGGCTGGAGGGCAGAAAGATACCCCAAGCTTCTCGCTGAATGTGTGCACCTTTTCCTTTTGCCAGGGAGTCAATCGCATTGACTTGCCCGGTCTCCGGAGTTTGCGGACTGCCCGTACCCTCCTCCAAGGCATGGTGCTGACTGTGGAGCCTGGCATCTATTTCATTGACCATGTCTTGGACCAGGCCTTGGCGAATCCAGCACAGGCCTGTTTCATCAACAAAGAAGTCCTGGCACGTTTCCGAAATTTTGGTGGGGTGAGTAACTTTGTTAGGGCACAAAAGTGGACTGGAAAAATGTAGCATTGATGAGAAGCTATTTCAAAACACAGTGCATCAAAATTTTAAAAAATCAAAAATCAAAGGTACACGTACAGATTAGGCGAGACCTGGCTCAAAAACAGTAACTGGGAGAGGGGCTTTGGAGTCCCAGTGGACAATCGCTTGAATATGAGCCAGCCGTGTACAGCAGAGGCCAAAAAAGCTAATACAATCCTGAGTTGTATAAATAGAGGCATAGAATCAAGACCATTTGAAGTACTAGTGCCATTTTATAAAGCCTTAGTAAAGTCACACCTGGAATACTGCAGCCAATTTTGGTCACCATATTACAAAAAAGATGTTGAGACTTTGGAAAAAGTTCAGAGAAGAGCAACTAAGGCGATCAAAGGCCTGGAGAGAAAAAGAGAAAAAAACTTCTCTACAAGAGAGAAGCAAACTGGAATTAAGGAGAAACTTCTTAACAGCGAGCACAATTAACCAGTGGAACAGAAGTTGCCTTCAGAAGTCATGGGTGCTCCAACACTGAAGGTTTTTGAGAAGAGACTGGACAGCCAACTTATCTGAAATAGTATAGGTTCTCCTGCTTTAGCAGGGGGCTGGACTAGAAGACCTCCAAGGTCCCTTCCAGCTCATTCATTCTATTTGCACACAAAATGCCATGAAAATGCATCATAGTCTTGTGGATTGGGCAAGTTTGGGTGGAATGAGACAGGGAATGGCCTAAAAATAGCCAGAGGGTTTGTGCATAATCAGAATTTAAATTTGGAACTTGTGGGAGTACAAAGCTTGGCCTCTTTGCATTTCTAGAAAGAGATTTTAAATGCTCTACCTTTAGTGAACATTTTCTTTTCATCAGCTGGTCGCTAAGCAACATGGGTGCAACAGGGAAGTAGTTTGCAGCCACTGGACAAGGTGGATGCACTTTTGGAAACTCCGGGCTTGTTCCAAAAGTAGCAGCAGCACCTTTGAATCATTTGTGCAACTCCAGGTGCTTCAGTCACCTGTTGGAGGAGAAAAGGAGCACAGCAAAAGAAGGAAGGCATCAGAACAGCAGCATTGCTAGTGACAATGGTGGTATGCTACTGGTTCGGCCCAGTTCTGGCATACCGGTAGCGCCAAAGATCAGCTGCCAGAGAACCAGTTTGTTCTGAGTCTCTCCGATGCTCTGCAGTTGGGCCCACCTGCCTGGGCTCCCATACTGACCTTTATTCCCTGTTTTGCATCGCACAGGAGATCGCCATGCATCCTTGTTGAAGCTACTATCAGGATTCTGGTAGTTCCCCCCATTTAAATCATGAGTCTCGAGCCAAACTTCCAAAACTTCAAAAGGATTTATTGGAGTTAAAATGTCCGGCACTGCCTGGGTGTAGCTGACTCTGACACATCATTTATTGTCACCCTTGACCCTGGTTTCCCCCCACCCCCTGGGTATATTGTAATTCATATTCTCCAATGGGACACATCCATAGTCAAGAGTCATCAATCAGGCTCCCCAGTTAGAATTTTGCACGGCAGAAACTTTGGTAACCTCGTTACTATCCTTGGAAACATTTGTGGAATGCACTTTCGGTTTGCAAGCTGCTGCACTGCTTCCCCTTCCCTTTCTGTTGGCAACTCTAAAAAGAGCATAGGAGTATTTTATGAGTTGACATTTACAGGGAGAGTACAGGAGTGCAAGAGGTGAGTAGGAAAGCCTCTGCACATGTGCAAAGTGTATGTGTGCGCAGCAAAATGTGTGTGCACACACAAAGCCCGCCCACCAAGCCATGCCCACTGAACCAGTGGTAAACCATTTAGAAACCCACCCCTGGCTAGAGAGCTGGAAAACATCCAGACCCAGATGGAGGGGACCAGCTGAGGGCAGGATACCAAGCCGGGGTTTCCTCCACTGCTTGGAAACCTCTCCTGTCATGGAGCTCTTGTGGCCATCCCTGGCAAAGTTTTGCAGACTTTTGACAAGTCTGTGGAATAACCCCACAGTTGGATCCCAAACACCATCCAGAAGGGTCAGAAGGGCTGCAGTCTCAGGGCTGCCTGGCAAGAGAATATCAGGGGAGGAAATGTTTTGCAAAAGACGCGTCCATCGGCTGCAATGATCACTGGAGGTTCATCGTATTTGTCCAGAATCTCCACCAGCAATAGCACTGTGTCAAAAGTGTGGACTTTGGCTCCTTTGGTTGGAGGCTTTGCTCCAGAATGAGATCCCTCCTCATCTGTTCTGAGTCCTTCCCTCTTGGCTTCGCCTCCAGGGCTGAAAAGCTGTGTGTGCAGAGTATACACTCTTATCAAGCCAGGTGGGACTTTACCTTCTGCTGCTGAATTTTCTCCCGAGGTCGGAAAGGTTATCTCTGCTCTGGGCTGTTTCTTGATCAGGGCATTTGAGCCAACCAGGATTCTGGGGCTGGAAAGCCTGTGTCCCCTGGGGGTTGGGGGGGGGGGGGGNGGGTGGGGGGGGGGGGTGGATGGGGCTCCCTGCTTCGATGCTCCAGCATCTAAGTTGCTGCATCGGTCAGCCCTGAAGCCTGGTGGCACCTGCTCTGGCTTTCTTTCCTCTCTTCCTAGCCAGGCCCAAGGAGACAACTGTCCTGGGGCAGGCTCTGCACATGGCCCTTCTTCTGAAGCCCCCATGTGTCTGGGGCAGATCTACTCCAAATGCCTTCTTCAAGCAATGGCTAGGTGATGGATCTCTTTTAGAATGCAAGGAAGCCATAGCCACAAGAATTGCCTGGTTGGTTCTTCTCAGAGAAAAGTAAGAAGGCTTACCAATTTCTGGCCAGAAACTTCAAGAACCATAGGTTAAAAGGGATCTTAGAGGTCTTCTAGTCCCACCCAAGGTCCTCAGATCATCCCAGACAAATGGCTGTCCAGGATTTTGAATAAACCTCCAGTGATGGAGCACCTCCAACTCTAGGAAGCAAGCTGATTCATTGTTCTCACTGTCAGGAAATTCCTCCATAGACCCAAGTTGGGTCTCCCCACTCAATGCTTCTTTTCCTGTCCTCAAGTGCTGTGGAGAATAATTTTTCCCGTGACAGCCTTTCAAAGATTGGAAGATGTAATCATGTCACCCTCAGGTCCTTTTCTTCATTAGACTAACCATACTCTAAACTCCTTGAGCCATTCTTCAAACAATTTAGCCTCCAAACACTTTTTCATCTTGGTTGGTTTCATCCCTGTTCTTCTCTCCTTCTGCATTCATGTAGCCTTTTGTTTACCATAACATGATTCGTGATCACCAGATAAAAATCAATGGAAAACAAACGGGACATCAAAATAGCATGTAGAACAGGGCTCTCCAAACTTGTCAACTTTAAGGCTTGTGGACTTCATCCCCCAGAATTCCCCAGTCAGCAAGTTCGAAGAGCCCTGATTAAGAACCATGGATTGCAAGTTAAACACCCTCGGCATGATTAGCATCCATTTAAAGGGTTTTTGTCAAGCCATTCCCCCCAAAAGGTAATTTGGAATCAGAATTTTCTTCAGCAACCACATGGGGGATTGAGAGTTTGGTTTGGTGATCTGAATTTGCAGGAAAACACCAGCCTTCTACTGTGCAGTTGACTTGCCAGGTTCTGCTGGCCAGGAATGCTGTAAAATACAGTCCCATAAATTCAGAAGGGTTTGCATTTGTGTATCTACTGCCCAAGAAGCTGTGCAAGTGGGTGTCTGAGATGGCCACACATTGTGTAGCGCTCTGTGAAGATTTTCAAGGAACTTGATCCAAAGTCCTGACAAGTGCAGGTTTATCGTTGGGAGAAACTTAGAAATACAAGTGTTTCTACTGGCTCATTTTGATCTCTATAAAGGGGAGAAAATGGAGGTCAATGTTTTGTCCAGGTTGTTGTTGTTATTGTTAGTTGCAAAGTCATGTCCGACCCACCACGACCTCATGGATGATGTTCCTCCAGGCCTTCCTGTCCTCTACTATCCTCCAGAGTCTGGACTGCTTTAGTGACTCCATCCAGCCATCTCTTTCTCTGTTGTCCCCTTTTTATTTTGCCCTCCATCTTTCCCAGCCTTAGGATCTTCTCCAGTGAGTCCTTCCTTCTCATGAGGTGGCCAAAGTCTTTGATTCGTCCAGGTAGAAGGCCTCTTTTTGTCAATGAAAAGAGAGCAGTTGCCGTTTCCTGGATAGTAAAGAGTGAGAATTTGTAGATTTAGACTGAACAGCTGCCAGCTGCCTGCTGCACACTTTCTGCCCAGCTTATTTAATTCTGGTCCATAAAAACATTTAAATTAATCTTAAATAATGAAGATAATTTGACAGTCAGCTTCACTGAGCACTTTAATAAGACTCAATGACTGGCTTTGTTTGAATAAATAGGCTATTTTGCAAGCAGGACAAATGTTAAACTAGCATTATTTTTAGATCAAAATGCTAAGAGGTCAGAAACAATTACAGGCCGTGCATAGTGGGAATCACCAGGGTTTGTGTTCCTTTGGCTTTGACACTTGGGATAAAATTGCTTTTATTGCAGCTTACAGGCTTACCAGCACATTTCTGATAAGATAAGGGATAATGACGGAGTCTGCATATTTGACCAGAAGAGATTAGCACTGGGCACAGAGACTGGGTGCAGAACGGTGTGGCCTTTTCTTTCACACCCAATGAGAATAGGAAAGGTTTCAGAGACCTTAGTAACAGTATCAGGTACAAAGCATCCTATCTCATGGCTCCTTTTTAAAATGCAAAGAGATGAATAGAGCTTAACAAACAGGGAAGGGGAAGGCAACATGTATTTATGCTGTGGCCCCAAAGTTGGATCTTTATTTGAGGCAGTTGATCCAACTGGAGCTGATAACATCCTATGCCCCAGAGAGGAGGAAGGGGTCAAGCTATTGTCCAAAGCACCCGAAGGCCAGACAAGGAATAATGGATGGAAATTGACCAAGGAGAGATTCAACCTGGAAATAAACTGACAATGAGAACAATCAACCCATGGAACAGAAGTTGCCTTCAGAAGGTGTGGGAGCTTCATCCCTGGAAGCTTTCAAGAAGAGACTGGATTGCCATTTGTCAGAAATGGTGTAGGGTCTCCTGTTTGGGCTGGGGGTTGGACTAGATGAACCTACATGGTCCCTTCCGTTAAATCTGTTATGCAGGCAGCATATTTTCAATGCTGAGCACAAAATTTACGTTGCTTATATTTATACCTTGCGTTTCCAACCCTCTGTAGTCAGATCAGTTTGTGGAGGGAGGTGTAACAAAATGAGTGATCCACATGAGGCAGTCTAAGAACGGAACAGGGCTTCCTAAAAGAACGACGTTATCCCGACTTGCTTGGAGCTGTTCATGGCAATTGGCCACACGCTCCTCTCACCTGAGACAAGACCCCAAAGTTGCCAGGTGCATGCAGGGACGTTCTCAGGTCGGCTGTTTTCATCCCCGCTATGATTACAGGTAGTCCTCAGTAGACCACGATTGAGCCCAACATTTCTGTTGCTAAGCGAGACACTTGCCAGGCTAATTTGGCTCCATTTTACAACCTTTCTTGCCAGAGTCATAAAGTGAATCACTGCTGTTGCTAAGTTAGTATCGCAATTGTTAACTGGTTTTCCCATTTGACTTTGGTGGTCAGAAGGTTGCAAAAGGTAATTTACATGATACCCCCCCACCCCCACCCCAGGACCCTGCATCCGTCATAAATGTGGGTCACTTGCCAAGTGTCTGGATTTTGATCACATGATCCTGGAAAGGCTGCAATGGTTGTAAGAATGAAAAATGGCCATACGTCACTTTTTTCAGTGTCATTGTAACTTTGAATGGTCACTAAAGGAATAGTTGTAAGTTGAGGAGTACTTGTGCTGGTGGAGAAGAACTGTCTCCACGCCACTCTACCCTACAACCGAAGGATTTGAAGAACCCACATTTTCTCTGCAGTTTCTTTGAGGAAGTAGAATAAGGTAAATAGAATAAAGAATAAGGAACAGAATAGAATAAAGGATAGGATAGGATGGAGGAGGAGGAAGGAGAGGGGGAGAAGGAAGAGGAGGAGGAGGAGGAGGAGGAGGAGGAGGAGGAGGAGGAGGAGGAGAAATAACAAATAGAACCTTGGAGGTCTTCTAGTCCAGCCCTTTGCTCAAGCAGAATATATACCAGGGGTGTCAAACCAGGCGGATGCATCACATGCTGGCCCCACCCTTGCCCAGTTTAGCAAAGGGGGAGAAGGTCCCAATACATCACGTGAGAAAGCCGTGATGACGTGAATTTGACCCCCGTGCCCTATACCATTGCAGAGAAGCGCCTGTCCAGTCTCTTGTTTAAAAACCACCAGTGACGCCCACAATTCCTGGAGGCCAGCTGTTCCACTGGCTATGAGGCAGGGAAGAAACCTTCGCCACAGAATTTTGATCTCTGTAAAGGATTGCCCAGGCTGAACTAAGCCAGGTTAGAACGGAAAGCCACGTCATTTTGCTCTGTCTCTGCATCTGATGAGGTGTGTCTCGTCTTTTCCCAGGTACGGATTGAGGACGATATTGTGGTGACAGCCAACGGCATGGAACTGCTGACTTGTGTCCCTCGTACGGTCGCGGAAGTTGAAGCCTTCCTGTCCGAGGCTCAGGGCAGCACCAAATCTTTTGCTTCGTCTTCTAGCTAGGTGCCCACTCCGCCCTGGAGGTTGGGGGCTCCTTGCAGCCTGCTTTGCACCTCAAGAGAAGCCTGCTTGCAAGGGAAAGCAACTTTCCAAATCAAGGTCGTTTTTTTTCCCCCCTTGGGAAGATCTTGGGGGGGGGGAGCGATAGCATCAAATCTTGATTCTCCATCTTGCCTCTTTCCAAGTTTTGCCCCGAATGACGGGTGTAGCTACTGATAAGCAAATACAAGAATCAGTGCAACTGAATCGTTTCTTCTTAATAGCCAATAAAGATCACAAGTTCAACCAAATGAAATCAATGAATAAAAAAAGTCTTGCTTTGAAGATCGCTTTGGCCTTCCGTTATTTTTCCAAGACCCTCTTTTCAGGGTTCAGGTTTTGAAAAGTTTGATGATGTCCCAGCTGCCTTAAAGGCTGGGGATGGAAAGGAAGGCCCTCTGCTCTGCTTTGACCCCGTTTCCCCCCAGCCCCAGGTCACCTTTAGCCCAAGAGATAGAGACAGAGTCAGAGCCAGACAGACAGAGGGAGGGGGAGAGAGAGAAGAGAGAGGGAGGGAGGAAGAGGGAGGGAGGAGCCACCAACTTCTTGCCACTCTCGGCATGCTCATCGTAGTGGCTTAAGGCCCGGTCCCACTGCACTTCCAGATGCAGAGGATGTAAAACGTTAAAAAAAGCTTGCCATCCGTTGGAAAACGCTATGCATCCATTGGTGTACATCAGTTGCATACGTGTTTCATTACGCTCTATCCGTCGAGCATCCGTCCACTGCGTTTCATCTCATGCAAGAAGTTTTGAGCTGCACAAAACTTTGTGAACGGATGAACTTTCCGCCATGTACGATGTAAATCACCGACATATGAGCAACAAATGTTCTATGTCCGTTATCATCCATTAAACATCCGCTGTATCCTCTCTGCATCCTCTGGCCATCCTTCAACTCACATCCGCTGCAGCTAAAAACGGAAAGAGGGAGGAAACAAATGGGGTACATGGAACGTCTACACAGCATTATGCATGGGAAATAGACGGACAAAACATTTGTATCTGGGATGCATCTTGTATATTTAGGATGTCTGCAGTATGTTCTAGAGTATGTAGAAGGACATCGAGCGGACAACCGATATTTTCTATAAAAAGGGGAGAAAATCATCTGGATTGCTGGGATGGTGGACCATACAGTCCCACTATGGTTGCACTGGAGGTTTATCTATCCCAAACTATCCTTATCTATCCCACAAGCATGCAAAGGCTTAACCATTTTTTCAAAAGTTTCACCAACACTTTATTAAGTAAAAAAAATGAACCAAGTAAACTGTATTAAGTGTGTTAAGCAAGATAACCTTTGTAACTTTCTTAGGTAACTTTATGACTTCATTAAACAAGCAAAATGAACCAAGTAAAGTGTCTTAAGCAAAGATAAACTTAAGTAAACAACTCAGTCCTGACACTATTCTCAGTCACTCTGAGTCATGTCCGTGGTCTCAGCTGTTAAGCGGGCAGGGACTGTGGAGGTGGCTGTGGCTTGAGTGCTGTCTGAGGCACCATTGGGGTGCTTGGCCTTGAGGGTACAACAGGGATAATTGGTTCAGGAAGCTATCCGAGAGCTGACTCAATCTCTGAGGTTGAGAGGCCCTTCATCAAGGACTTGAGATTCAGGCCCAATACTGATGACAGATTGTCCGTTGAGGCTTGGCTGTGGGGTGAGGAAGGAGGAGTGTAGTGGGGCTGTCTTGGTCTGCAGCTGGGTGAGGACTGGCGTCTATGGCGTCGATGAACCTGGGCCTGGACTGGGAAGGGTCTGTTTTTGCTTGGGAAGTCCTGGTAGTAATAGCCTTGGTAGGTGAGGGGCTGTTGAAAGCCGTGAAGGGCTGTGACATCGCCTGGGGTGGAGGAGCAGACCTGGACTGGGTAGGAGCAGCTTCAGCTGGGCCTTGAGGGTTGTGCAGAAGTGCTGTGATCTTCTGCTTTATCACCTGGTACTGGGCCTTGGGCAGGTCCCTCGGGTCTGGCTCATGTAGGTGATGAAGGTGTTCCGGCCCGAGGATGCTGTGTCCAAGTGGACCAGCTGAGAGGGAAGTTCTGTGCTGGTCTTCATTGTGTCCCTGATCTCCAACAGCACACTGTGGTCCTGGCCTCCAGTCTGCCTCTCTGCCTGCATCCTCTGGAGGTGGGGGTGGGGTGGGTTGGCCTCTGGTGGCTGCTGCTTCTTCCTCCATTTATGACAGCAGGGCGTCATCCTCCACGGGATCCTCCAAGTCTGCCGGCATGGGGAGTGCAGCTGTCGGGGGGTGGTAGTCTCTGCCATGGGGCCCTCTGAAGACACCGCCTGGACAGGGTAGCTGGCTCCTGGCTGGAAGAGGACGTGGCTGTCGTGGGCTGTCTGAGGGAGAGGGGTCTCAGAGGGGCTGCTCCTCGGTGGCGGATCTCACCCTCCAGGAAACTGCACTTGCCATGCAGTACATCTCCTGGTCAGTGAGCTTGACAGCGGCCTGCCCGGATTTCTTGAGGTGTAGCTTGCCATACCAGGTGTGCATGTGCTTCCACCATCCAAGGAGTACATCTGCAGTGTACCCCAGGCTCTCTGCCTTGTCTCTCCAAGCTGCCTGCTTCTTCTTGGTGTCACGATAAGAGCCTGTGGCCCTTTCTTCAGAGGTTCTCGTTCTCCCTCAGCCATTCCAGCACCTCCTCCTCATGCTCCTCGGAAACGGTGTACTGTTTCTCTCCCTTCTGCTTCCCTTCCTCTTCCTCCCTCTGGCAGGGCTTCAGCAGGGCCTTCAGGGCTTGAGCAGCAGGGCCTTCAGCAGCAGGGCTTTGAGGGCCTTGGCTGGTCCACCACCGCCAGCAGCAGCAGCTTCAGAGTCAGTGCCAGGGGTGGGATGCTGGTTCTGCCTTTTTCACCTTGCCAGGGCTTGAACAAGTAGGCACAGGCTTCCTCTTCTTGCCTGACTGATGAACCATGGTGTTCCTGCAAATGTATCTGGCAGCACGTCTTTCCCCTGAATGCTGACTGCATGCGTGCTGCATCCTTTTATATCTGCGGAGCTGACGCAATTCATACTCCCCGCATGCGCAGTGAACGCTTTGCATCCGATACATCCGTGCAGCATCCCCTTTGTTTCCTATAGGCGTCCGTGATGCATCTGCTTCATCCGCTATGCATCCACCCCTTCCGCTATGCGTCCGCTTCGAAATTCTCCCCCGAAATCCCTTCGGAGGTGTCATCCACTTCCATCCACTGTCATCCGCCAGGCTTCCAATGAACATCCGTTTAACATCCCCGCTACACACTACCCACGTCCATTCTTTCCGTTGTATGCAAATTTTTGCCACTTTTGAGACAGATGACAACGATGCAATTTTGCTCGTCTGCTGTGTCCTTTATGCATACGTTTTGCGTCCATCGGCCAGTGGGACCAGGCCTTTAGTGACTATGTTGGCTTATTCTAAAGCGTGTAACTCCCAACATTGATTGCCTCGAGAAAAAACTCCTGATTTCACATTCTTCCCAACTTTGCAATGGAGGAACAAAACTTCGCTTGAAATTCACGTTCATTTTGCCTAATACTGTTTGCAATTTGTATATATACTTGAGTAATATGGTAGTCCTTGACTTTCCGACCATTTCCCATTATCGTCCTGAGTCATGAGACCCTTGTGACTGGATTTTTTATTTTTTTTTAGGAAGTGAAGTAAATTTCTGTGGCTGTTTTTTTTTGCTAGAAACTGGCAAAAAATATTGCCAATATTAATCCCATGGCCACAGGACACTGCAAGTGGTTGCAAAGCTGAACAGGGTACCAAGTGCCCAAAATGTGGTCACAGGATCGCAGGAGTGGCTCATTCTGGGCCCATCATAATTTTGACCCATCATTAATGGACCATCACAAGTCAAGGATTTCCTGTAAAGTTTTACTTCAAAATAGTATTTCATTGCTTCACATATTTTAACCGAATTCCCTTTTGCTGTACCTTTTAAATGAAAAACCTGCAAACAAAAATCTGGAGCGAAAGATTTTTAAAAAGTATGGAATCTGTAGAACTAGAAAATTATACAAGAGAAATGAATCACAAACACCTTGAGTCTGTACAAGACTTTCAGAAATATTTACAGAACACTTATGAGCAGGAAAGTAAAATGCCAAGGTATTAAAATATTAAATAAAAGCAAAATGTGAGCATGCTCTGTGTTGCAATAAAGTTGTAAAGGATGGAAAGATGCAAGTAGCTTTTTAGCTTCTATGATGTAGTAGATAAATGTTTATTAGGGATAAATTTTAAAAAGTGATGCTAAGAATGCATCAAGAATATGAAAAACCCGAGTACATAAATAAATACATTTAGAGATGAATGAAAGCCAGAACTGAAGATGGGGAGCAAACAAGCTAAATTGGGACCCCCAAATTAGATTAACTTTTCTCCTGGCATGAAAGAAAGTAGATATCTTACCCCAATAGAAGCTCCAAGTAAAATGTAAAATAAAAGTATGTTACAAGCACTTTCAAAAAAGTGGAAAAAAAAATTAAAAACTTGGTATGACTGGCTTTTAAGGTTATTATGGTTATGGATTGGAAAATAATCTCTTACCTGTATTTTACAATTTTTAAATGTCACATTTCATCTACAAATGCATAAATGATTTATATAGTAAGACATTTTATATATAAAACATGACGTTTATTGGATGAGAGCGGGAGTCTATAGGTTTTTTTAATCATTCTGTGTGCAATGATTCTTGCATAATATACTCAGGAATATTTTTATACCTCTCCAAGATAATCCATTCCTCTTCCTACTCTCCAAATTCAGTATTATTGGAACTGCAGCTCGTTAGCCTGAAACAATTAGGCTTCAAATAAAAAATATTACAGCTTTACAGAAATATAGGTCAGCATGTTGTTGTAAGGCTTTTTATTAATATTTTCTACCACAA
Organism: Laticauda laticaudata; assembly: GCA_004320025.1. Classification (NCBI taxonomy): domain Eukaryota; kingdom Metazoa; phylum Chordata; class Lepidosauria; order Squamata; family Elapidae; genus Laticauda; species Laticauda laticaudata. The sequence continues at coordinate 19,897 of BHFT01043808.1, read as the reverse complement.
TCGAGTTTTTCTAAATACATGTACAAACACAGTAACTTCAAAAAAGAGGGAGGTATAAAAGTCATTTTCACTAGCCCAGTCATATGCAAACATACTATGAATGGAGAGATTGTGAAAGAAAATAAATTAATGATTAATGAACTTCCCTGCTCTGTTAAATATGTTTTCTTCTACTCAAATAAAAAATATATATACCACCAGCATCTGAAGCATCAAAAAGCCTCATGTTTGTGGCCACAGGATTGACATAAAGCAAAAGATGTAATTTTATGGACTCTGTTGGAAAGATGATCATGTATTTTTGGTTCCCTGTGGAATTAAATTTGACCCTGGGTGGGTAGTAGTAAGGTTTTGATTTTTTTTCCCTTCTCAATGAGCAAGGAATTCTTTCTGGTCACGAATCAAAACCAAAGCAGTTCTGCTATGGAAGATTACAAAATTAAGACCTTGCTGAAGATGGGAGGAGGACACGATGTGGCTCATATTTAATTATTCATTTTATTAAATTTATATGCCACTCATCTCACTATCGAGACCAACTCTAGATATCTCATAATTACCTGGGATTTTTTTTTTCATCCTGCCTTTATTTTTATAAATAGAGCAGCGAACATACCTAATAGTCCTTCCTCCTCCTCTTTTCCTCACAGCAACAACCCTGTTAAGTGAGCACGATTTTCGTGCTGGGACTGAATGAGTGACTGGCCCAGAGTCACCCAGTTGCCTTTCAGGTCTAAGGACTGGAATCCCCCATTCCCCTGAGTCTGATACCTTCACCACTAAACCAAACTAGCTCTCAGTTATTTTGAATGTTATCTGTCTCCAAACCATTGCAAACCTTGAAAAGCCTGTATGCAGACCCCAATTTCCATCCACTCTCTAGGCAACTCATTTAGGGGTGGTGGGAAAAGCAGCAGCAGCATCCTGCCCCCCCCCCTTAAAAAAAGAAACAAAATTCCTGTGCAGACACTGCAGATATTTGTAGATAGTTATTATAGTTGCCCAATTCCACTTGGCTACAGAGATGAAGGTGGAAGATGCTCCCACCTAGAGCAGGCCCATTTTCAGACCACAGATAACAGACCACAGGGCTTGGAGAAGCCCACAACCCTTGTGGTGTTAGCCAACCTTTCCCTTAACTGAACAATTTGTTAGGCACCGTTACTGAGCAAACCTCAACTACAGAAGTTTTACACAGCAAGTATTTGAACTACATATTTGAAAATCCCAACCTATATTACAAAATAAGTCATGCACTACCAAAATAAGTGGAAAAGGAAAAATTTTAAAGCTTCTTTAATCAACTCTTCAGCTGATTATCAGTATATGGTAATATTGTTACCCTGCTGAAAAAAAGCTGTCAACCGAACAACTAATTTAAGGCTTTCAACCATTTCATAAAGATAATTTGGTGAAGCATGTAAATTTGCACATGAATATCTGAGGATCGTTCACACTTACACATTTGCCTTGCAGAAATCACTTTGAAACAGGCACCTCTTCCTGGGCAAGATAAACTGGAGACTGAGAAGAATGTCTGTAAATTCTTACCTTAAAAACAATTTATATTTTGAAAAAAGTATTGCCAAGTCATCATGCCCAGAAAAGACTTAAATAATTTAATAAACGATGCAGCCCTAATTTAGTGACAATAATTTGAGGTTGTTGTTTCCCTACTCCTTTCATTTATCAAAAAAAAAAAAAAAA
>BHFT01043808.1:6239-18175 GCA_004320025.1 Laticauda laticaudata | reverse complement strand
TAAAAAAAAAAAAAAAACCTGACAAGAAAATACATTAACACTTAATTTAAATACTTAACATAAACATTCAATTTCCTGGCATCAAACAGAGGGATACGTCTACTGAAAAATGATGTTAAAAACGAGAGATGATACCAAGTTTAAAGCAGATTTGTCTCCATTCTATAATCCACCTGGTCAAGGGAAGTCCACACAGTTTATCTATTGTCCGGATGCATCTGAATGTGCTGCAGAGTTTTCTGTGCCCACCAGAGGCTGCGCACTGTCTGTGAAGTTGTGAGCGTGCTCAAGAAACAAATCCTTCAGTACGCTCAGCTCCTTCGTCAGGAGCTTGATTTTGGCCTCCAAGCGTTCATTTTCTTCTTTCAGCTGGTTGACCCTCTGGAGGGTGTCCTGGGCTTTCTGCTTACTTTTCAAGCGGCTCTTTTTCACTGCCATGTTATTACGTTCCCTGCGCTGGCGGTATTCATCACTGTTTCTATCGACAAGGGAATTCTTTTTGCCCTGCTTGCTTGGAGGTGTAGCTTTGCCCCCACCTCCAGGACTAACGGGCACCAGCTGAGGGACTTGTTGCAACCCACTGGTGTGCGCTGGGGTATAGATGACACTTACTCCATTGGTTTCTGCAGCTGTGTTCTGTTGTGATGTCTTGCTCATTTGGACAAGCTCTCCTGTAGACCCAGTGTGAGTTGTAAGAAAAGATATAGTCTGGGACTTCACGGTATTTCTGGAGCGGCTTTCCACAGGCTACCACGCAGAATCTAGAAAGAAAAATAAGTTTTTTCTTTTTTTCAAAATGTATAACACCACATCCCCTCAATATGATTTTCCATAAACATGTACAGTGGATGCCTGCCCTGACAAATGTCTTATATTTCCCAGTACCATATTTGGATTGTATTTCATTCACAGGTGTACCATAAGATGGACATTTTGCCCAATGAGGGCCTAGCATTAATTCATCATGTTATTTATTATACATGTAGTATTGGTGAAACTAACATCAGCTTAAATTGTGACTCAGTCATGGGTTGCATACCAGCGTAACATGAATATCAACATTGGTTCCAATACAAAATTACCACCACTCATGCTAGGCTACCATCTTAAGTAGGTCTGTGGGCACAAGATAAATCAAGGCAATTGCTTCAATGGCTTTAAGTTAAAAGTGGCTGCAGCAGGATTAGAAGGCAGCACAGCAAAATGAAATGTCAGGTGAACTTTTTCATGTTCTGTTGCTTCTAATGGTTAGCAAAATTATGGCAATTCAACCAAGTTTTCACCCTGAGTGTTTTCTTTTGTTTAAGCATCATTCCAATTCTCTGTTCTTCATAGGAACTACTTACAGTTTTTAATCGTTATACAAAAAAATGGATATAATTAAATTGTTGGATATAACAATGATAATGTGAATTAGAAATAGGCCTTTAGATCCTCTGTGGAAATGGAGCATCTCAGATCCTCCAGGTCTAGATTATGTTTGGTGTATTTGCCATACCGTGAAAAAAAAAAGATTATGCAAGCTTTTAATCTGATCCCATCAGGTTCTTTTTTCTTACAAAATGGGGTGCATGTGGAATGAGTGCCACACTAAGGTTGGTGCCACACTAAGACTGCAGAGGTCCAGGAATGCTGCTCTTAGATCTCATCTATCTCCCATACACCAATGCCATTTGGAATTTATTTTAAAAATATCAGTCAAAAATCCCAATATTTTTATTAAACTATTGTTCAAACAGAGAAAAACTGTATCCTCCCCCCCCAAAAATGGACAAACTTCAAAAATGTTAAGATCTGTTAACCACCAATTACTGAATCCCATAAGCTGAGTAATTAGCAACAGAGCTTCACTCACAATAATGTTTTAATTTACTTTTCTGAAGTGAAGAAATCAGTATTGTGATATTCTTCTATCAATGCATATATTTTGGCTTCCAGATGTGCAAGCATGTTCAAAAATCATATGCAAAGCATTTTTTTCCCGGATTCCAGCTTAGTTTGCTTAAATTATTTCAAGGGCTTTATATTTTGACAGCTATACAGTTGTACAGTGAATATGATTTTCCTATCGAAAACTGCAACTTTATATCTAGGAAATCAACTCTCAAATGTAAATGCTCTAGTTACAATCGGTCATGTTAGCTGCTTGATCTCATTCCTGCTCCCCTCTTAGGCAACCTCTCAGCAACATGCTGGGATGCTTTCAGCCATCACAAAGGGATCCCTAGTGGACGAATGTCTAGCCAGGCCTTCACTGTTTCCAATTTCATAACCTTCTCTTGGCAACAGTGCTGACTGTCTAACTTCTGCTCTATTTTAAAGATCTTCACCAAATTCTTTCCAGCTGGAAAGTAATGAAGGGGAGGGGGGAGGGAGCAAGAACAAGGCTATTTGGCCTTCTAAAATGGCTAAAATTTTCAAACGGCCTCAGCTCAACATTCATCCAATATGGCTCCAGTACTATGTCACTAACAGGTAAGAGATGCTGCTTGGGCGAGAGCCATTTAAACTTCAAGCTCTCTAAGAATTGATTTCTCTGAAACACAGAATGTGATGCAATGTTTCAGGACTTTGGGCGGGATGAAACACACACACCTCCATATGCTCAGACATACTGGCTACAGACAGTATTCCAGTATTGTGGGAAAACAGTGTTATATTTATTTAGTAAGTTTATATAACTACCCATTGCTGATGCTGAGTAACGCTGACAGTTTAAACAACGCCTTAAAAACCATTAAAGAAACAAATATAAACAAAACCACAGGAAAGTGTGTGTAAGGTTTTGCATATAATGTAATGATTTTGCTGGCTCCCTATTTCATGGGGTCACCAAGTTTACTGACAGGACTAAGTTTTAAGAGATTTCCAGGAAATCAATAGTCAGGGCCAATCTCACCTGGAGGGGGGGGGAAACGATGCTGGCAGACACCTACCTCACCTTATCAGATGGGATAGGCAGATGAAACTGGGGGAGGAGAGGTGGTCCTTCAAGTGATGCAGCCCCGTGCCATGTGCTAGGTAGGACTTTAAAGGTCAAAAGCAGTGCCTTGAACCGGATCTGGGAGGAAACTGGCTCATGAAGCAAAGGTATAAATGGGCACTTCTCGTGTCACAAATCTAGGAGCCCCAGATCGAGCACAGGGTCCATTTGGGGCAAGGCAAGCCCCACCCAGCACCAAAGATAGTAAACTCCAAAATCTGGAAGCCTACAAAACCCCAAACCCCTCAATATTGCCAGGATTCTGCTGAAGCATGGCGTTCCCCCATCCAGACTCCCACAACCCCCAGACAGCTGTAGTCCTGCTTAGTTTATTTGGGACAAAAGTGCACGGACGGCACGGGCAGCATACCCATGATACCTCCCCTTACGAGGATAGATGACCTCGCCCAACCCCTTCTTATAAGATCATCCTTCAAACAGGACTTGGATAGCGTACCAAACCCTGCAGAGCCCCGTGCAGTCGCGGCCAACTGTGGCAGTTCTCCCTCCTGACTGGAATCAGCTCCACAGGGAGAAAAGAAGACAGTCCCACTTACTCCCAAGGCGCAGAGCCTCCCCAGAAGTAGACGATGGCCAATCACATCAAAGGCTGTCAGGAGGCACTACTCCCATCCTGCTCCTGCTGGAGGTCACACAAAAGGGCAACCAATGCCCTTATAGGCTCAAGCTGGACCCTGACTGAAAGGACTCTCATCTCCATTGAATCTGCGCCAATGATGGAAGTGATCTAGTGACTAGGAATCAAAAGGAAGACATTAAAGCTGACCTCTAGGACAGGGGTTGCCAAACCCAGAACAGAGCCACCCAAGCAGTGAGCGAGCATGCGAAGCCTCATTGGTGTAAGCAACCACGCACACATGCTGCAACCGCCAGGCAGCGGAGCCAGAAAGGTTGGAGACCACTGGCTTAAAGGGCAAGAGATCTCAAAGCTTATGATCATTTGGCTTATGCTCAAGTATTGCCCAAACAGGGGCAGAATGTTTCCGCTCCAACGTTAACTGTACAGGTAAGTCCTTGAGTTATAGCCACTCCTTCAGCAACGGTTCGAAGTTGCAGCAGCACTGAGCTAGAGGGACTTATGACGGGTCCTTCAAGTTCTCTTCATTGCAGCATCCCTGGGTCTTGTGACTGTGATCTGGGTGCCCAGCTGGCGATTCTGACATTGGAGTAAACACGGTAATATTGTCGTTTCTGATGTTCTGTCTTCCCTGCTGCCTGCCTGTTCAGGCAGTGAGACCTTGGCATGAAGGTCACACCCATTTCTGCCTCAACAGCTGCGCTTCCTTAGCCAGCTGATTTTCGGGTATTTGCCGCACATGCATGGGGTGCATGCGGGGCATGCGTGCATGCACAGGGGGCAGGGGCCGTGCATGCATTGTATTATGGGTGCGGGTACACATGCACACATGCACTTTCGGCATGCAACAAAAAGGTTAGCGATCACTGGCCTAGGTGAAGGACTTGTCTGCTCACACCTGAACTGCACTTCTTAGTGCCTCCCTGTAGCATGCACCTGCCCACCTCCCCCCCCCCCCCCATCTNCCCCCCCCCCCCGACATCTGCCGGTTAACTCTCCATAATATGAGCCCTTAAGCCTGGAATCTATGCTGGAGAATTCTGGGAGTTGAAGTCCACAAGTCTTAAAGTTGCCATCTTTGGGGACCCCTGCCCGAAGCACATTGGTACTGCTTCATATTTAGGTCAGATTAGATTCCTGCACTTGAAACTTCTGCCGTTTTGAGAAATTTGCAGCTAGCAGAATTTCTGTTATGAAACATTCTGCCACATTGAGCTCAACATTACAGACTCTAGTCCACGGGCTGGATCCGGCCTGCGATAGGTTGCAGAGTGCCGTCCCAGAGACAGCGAGGGGCCAGCCCCTGCCACGGCCCCCAGTCAGTCAGGAGAACCCGGCCGTGCACTCCCACAGGCAAACAAAATCCTGACAAAGCTCAAAACTGGGTCAAGTGTTGACATCCCAGCTCTAGCCACTTGTTTTTTAAGTATCTGTACCAAAACAAAAAGCAATCTGGTCAAATTGAACTTTCCTCAATCTATGATATTGGCCTTATTAGCCAGTCCCCAAAATTATTGATATTGGGTGTGAGAAAGGAGCCGATGGTGGAGGAGTGAATTAAGAAAAGAGATTAACCACGGGAAATAAGTTTGTCCCCTGCAAATTTGAAGGGATTAAGCCAGATATCCTTCGATCCATCAAGGAAAAAAAAGTGACTCTTCTTAAGACTATGATAGACGGGGAAATTGTGGCAATCTGAAATAACTGAAGAGCTATTAGTGGCAATCTGAACCAGGAGGTTCAGATTAGAGACGGAGGTTGAAAATGGTTAACAAATCCTGGAGGTGACAAATTTCCTTCTGTGTATAAATGGGTGATGGGAAGGGGAGGGAAAATGCCTGTGATAAAAACTGATAGTAGCAAATGAATGAAAACCAGTATGAAGAACACGAAAGATAAAGCAATTCTTTCATGTTTTTTAAAAAAACCTGTGCCAGTATTACCCATCCCCTACAAGACCAAAATGCAGATTTAAAGTCAAAGAGGCTACAGCATTTTAAAGAAAGAGGCAGAGGGGGGAAAAACTCTCATCACACATACCTCTGCTTTTGGGTTTGCCATAATGTCACTTGCCAAGTTCTAGTCACAACACATTTAGTGGGACTGGGTTGGGGAAGGCTGGACATGATTTTAAGGTCTGCAAATAATTAACAGAGCTATGACTGGATGGAAAGTTTAACTTGAGGAAAATTTTGTAGGATACTACTGAAACAGTCCAGGTGCAAAAAGTACATTGCTTGTACAAAACACAGAACCACTAAAGAGCCTTCTTTTTTCATATTCACAAAGTATTCTGAAAAAAAAAGCCATGGTTCCTTTATTGAAAAGCAGCAGATAGGTGCTATGTTTCTACAAGCTGGAGTGCTTATTCTGAATCATTATCAAAGCATGCTGGACCATTGTGTCCACTAAATGATCAGGCCATCTGGGCTACCTCTTACTAGCTGCCTCATTTGTAGGCGTATGCACAACTCCCCAATTTCAGAACATTGAAACATGACATTCTAGGGCAGAGCTGTCCAAACTTGGCAACTTTAAGACTTGTGGACTTCAGCTCCCAGAATTCTCCAGCCAGCTATGATGGCTGGAGAATTCTGGGAGTTGAAGTCCACAAGTCTTAAAGTTGCCAAATTTGGGGACCCCTGTTCTCGGGGCAATTTGACAGTTATAAAAAGCAAATTGTCCAAGCCAGAAGCAGTTTGGGGTACCATACATATAGTGCTCTGCCCCAAATCTGTTTGAGAAACATTGCATGAGTTTTGTGAAGTTGGCAAAGCCAAGAGAGACACTAAATTAAAAAGCAAGTGAAACCTAACTGGGTAGAGTACCTAAAACCTGGAAGGAGTCTATTATTCCACAAGCATAAGGGCACAAGTTCAGCAAACAGAAATTCATCTTCCTCAATGTTTACAATCCTTTTTCAGAAGAGCTAAATTTAATCTCATGCAAATTATATGTAGAATGATTATCATGCTGAAATAAAGTGCTCTGTCATCCTATCCTGCATTATAAACTTTTGCCGGAATGCAGACAGAGCTTTTCACTGCACTAATTTGTTTTATTTTTATATCAGTCTAATAGTATGCAATTGTGTACACTAGTTATCTTAATATACCTGTTGCCTTGATCATGACGTTTCCTATACAACTTCTTGTAATATATTTTTAACACAGTAAGTTAACCTGTATAAATTTCCATCCTATATCTTAAGAAAGGCCAAGTAAATTTTCTGTGGTACTCATATACTACCATTTAGTAACCTCTTTATTAGTTTTCTCTAAAATATTCAATACAACATGCTTAAAAGTCCGTTCCTATAAATACTTCAAATAACATTTACAGATTTGCATATCTAGATATGCATCCCTTTACCTGATGGTTTCATTCAGAATTTTTTCCCTTAAAACTGTGCATATTAATAATAAACTTGGTAGAGTGCTTTTTGGTATTAACAATAGAAAACAAAACACTCCTCTAAAGGTTTTTCATGGACAAGGTATGTAAATTTGGTGATACCCGAAGTTCATATTGCAATCCACATGCAAGGCTATCTTCCTCCTCCTATCCAACACAAAGCAAGGAGTGATAAAAGCTATCTGCACTGTTTCCAGTTGTAAGAAACAATGCACATCAGAAAAACACCTGAACATCCAAATGTATCTCAGACACAAAAAGCCTGATCCTACATGAGATTAGCTCCCTTTCAGCTGCTAAAAACTTATTTAAAAATTTTTAAGATGATGCAATGTTGTCATCTATTTGTGGAATTAACTTTTAAACCTGCTTTGTTTTGAAACTCTTTTGAAGCTTATTAAACTTACATACCTTCATCTTTCTGTCCTTCACTGAAAACAGGTGGGAATCTTATCTCTCTGATTTGCTACTAAATTTCATCAGCACAATCTGAGGAAACTGTAAGGAAACATTGGGGTTACATTTCCATCTTTGCTTTACAAGTCCTTATTATGGTAAAGAGGTAACTATCGTGTCTGCACACATTTCCAGCTGAGGACCACTACCTGGAGAATAGTCTGACCCCTGAGAATATACAAGGCAACAACCTTCATTATAATCAATGATACCAATACCTTTCCCCTAGGTTTTTTAAATTATTAATTTTAAAATGATACACAATGAAAAATAGGTAATATCACGAGGAATAGGTTTAAAATACTGCATCACAGTTTCATTGGCAGTTTTTGATTGGTTAGATCTTAAGATCTAAAGGGATCAGATTTTTTTGAGAGTTTATTAAAACAATTAAAATAAGTTTCCAAACTGAACTCAACTCCTGGGACTTCATGAGCTTATTTCCTTGGCAACAGCACAGAAGTGATTTATTATCACTGGCTGCCTTCTGGGATGTTGACTTCTCAGCCTAGTCTACCACCTTGGGATTCCCCTGGGCCTCCCATTCAAACCTTAGGCAGGCATGACCTTGCTTACCTTCTGAGCTTGCAATAATTTCATTTTACAAGCCATAATGTTGTAACGTCCTGAGTTACTGTAAGAAGCGCTAGGACAGATTGTTTCAGTTGGAAGGCTAATCTTTTTAGCGCCAAAATCCAAATTACAGCATGCCAAGTAGAAGCTGCCTCTTGGAACACATGCTACTGCTTTTGGAAACAATTGTTCATCTCAGATTCTTCAGCTCAAACACATGAAACAGCTGAAATTCCAATGTCAATGTGTCTTTACTTTGAACATTTTGATTGCTGATATTTCTAATTCAAGCCATAACACCGAAGTTATTTAGAACCAATAGTCTATATAGCTATGCTAAAAATATATATGTATCCCTTGTTTGTAAGAGTTTGTACATAAACTTGAGCAATCAAATAAAGTGCAATTTTTAAATGTAATTTAACTTATTAGGCATCCCAGAAGAGTACAATCAATAAACCATTGCAATAAAGGAAGTAAAAATAGTCCTGTTTAAAACTTTCCAAGCGCTTAACTCTTAATATTATGCATTGCCCCTTCTAGCATCAATGATGGCTTTCAGTCTTTCATGATAATTGTGACTACAGCCTTTTTCTTTTACATAATAAAGCTTCCTTTCTTCTTGGCAAAAAGCCTCCATGTCCTATGTATTCCTTGGAATGGCCTGCATGTTTAAGATCTCCCACTCAATGATGCACAGGAGACTGTGACGGCCACTGCAGAATCTTCACTGCTGTATTTTGTCATCAATGTTGATTGAATTCCTTATGACGCTACAGCTCACCCATACACCCCAAAACAGCAGAGCTCCATCTGCATGCTTCAAGCGTGATGCGCTTCTCTTCAAAGCCCTTGTTCCTCTCCTTGTCACTCTAACTATGGTGTTTATATGGCTGTGACCATAAAATAATTTTGATCTTATCACTCCAAATGATTCTGTTCCTGAAATATTGAGGCTTCTTTAGAAGTTGTTCTGTGTATGTTCAAATATACAGAATATATATACAGAATATTCACTCCTTATTGTGCCTGCTGAAACAGTCACACAACTTTGCTTCAGAGAAGTATTTCAGTAAAACTTGCTCGATTTTCCTGGCAATTGTGTCTGACATCCTTCTTGGTCTACCTGACCAGGAGGCTATTAATAGAACCCTATTTTTACACTTTCTGGTCAGCATTTGAACATGACTTATTGGCATTTTCAAATACACTGCTCAAAAAAATAAAGGGAACGCTTAAACAATACAATGTAACTCCAAGTCAATCACACTTCTGTGAAATCAAACTGTCCACTTTGGTAGCAACACTGATTGACAAAACACTGATTGACAATCAATTTCACATGCAAAATGTGTGCAAATGGAATAGACAACAAAGTGGAAAGCAGGGAGGTAAGCAAGACATCCCAAAAAAAGGTGGTTTCAGGTGGTGACCAACAAGAGCACTGTCTCGTAGTTCCTAGCGACTTTCTGGCTGCATGTTTGGGTCATATTTGAATGCTGCATGGTGCTTATGACTCGTAGTGGAGCCATGGAGAGGAGTCTACAACACACAAAGTTGGCCTCAGGTAGTGCAGCTCATCCAAGGATGGCCACATTCACATGCGAGGCTTGGCAAGAAGGTTCTGCTGTGATGTTTGTTCCAGCGTACGCGCCAGGCAGTGGAGGCGGCACGGACCGTGAAAGGCAGTAACATCAAGGAGAGTGCGTGGAGGGAGGCGCTAGGAGGGCAACAACTCAGCATCAGGATCGGTACCTCGCGCTTTGTGGCAAAGGAGGGACAGGGAGGAGTCGTTCTGGCAGAAAATGACCTCCAGCCGGCACATAATTGATGCTATGATGGCTTCTAATACGGTCCAGATACAGAGCTCCAATCGAGAGGTGTGTCAGGAGGGCCGCGACTCACAGGTGGGGTTGTGCTTACCAGCCCAACACTACTTGCGAGGATAGTTTTGGACATTTGCGCAAGAGATACAAGGATTGGGGCAATTGCCGATGGCTGGCCTAGTGTCCTTCCAGATGAAAGCGTTCACACTGAGCACATGTGACAGACGTTGACGGAGGTGCAGGGCGCCTTGGCAGAATGTTCGTCCATGTTTTCACGCATGGAGAACATTCCCCCAGCATGACCAGCTTCCCTGTGCAGTGTGGCGTCCGCCAGTAAATGGTTGCTCCGCTGCGTGTATCTGCTACACCTCTCTACTACTTTCATGAGGAATGGCATTTACACTTCACAGTAGACGAGCTCTACGTCGGTCCGCACCAGCCTCTCTCTCTATCCCATCGCTCAGCTTCCGCGTTCGCAGACGAGCTTAGCGTGTAGAACTCACATTAAAGCGGTACTGAAAGATGTGAGATATTCAGACCCCTTTTGTGACACACCGCATCGAATATGCTGGGGCAGTTGCCTCCTGGGTTCCTCTAACTGCAAGACAATGCATTAGACCTCATTGGTGGCTGGAGTGCCAGCTCAGCAGTTCCTGCAAGACAAAGGCCATTGAATTGCCATGGAACTGGTCCCGTTTGCCTGTTGCCCAGACCTGCAATCCAATTGAGCACATCTGCGACAACATGTCTTGCCTCCAATCTCCAACCACCATATTGTTACCACAGACTGTCCAGGATGTAGCGATTGCTTAGTCCAAGCCTCAGAGATCCCCCAGGAGGACCATCCGCCTCGCTCATTAGGCCAGCATCCCCAGGCGCGTAGCCAAGAGAGCATACCACGGCACCATGGAGGCCAAAACACAACACTCACTTGAGCCGGCACTTTGGAAACTCTGTTTTAAGACATACCAAAGTCAAAGCGGATTCAGCCTGTAGTGTTTTTTTCCACGTTTTCAAAATCTCTGAGTCGTGTAAAACTTCGCAAATCCAGACCTCCATGGGTTGCTAAATTTGATTTCCATTGATAATTTATGTGATTTTGTTGTCAGCACAGTCAACTATGTAATGAACAAAGTAATAAGAATATTTCATTCATTCAGATCTAGGATGCTTATTTTTGTGTTTCCATTTATTTTTTTGAGCAGTGTATTTGGATGTATTTTTATATCCTTTCTTTCTCCTGATTTACAAAGTGGAAGTATTTTTGCTCGCAGAGCCTTTGGTGGTTCTTCTGCTTTCACTATGCTTCAATAACTAGTGCAGCCCTGGTGAAATGCACAAGGGTTTATCAAACAGCTAAGAAACTCAGTGGCTATTTATACACAGACACCAATACAAACAAGGCAAAAGCATGGATATCCACCCTTCACTGACATCTCAAACTGTGTCAGTCCAACATTCTATGGCATATAACTTTTGAACAGGCCTATTTTATTACTGTACTTCCTTTATTACTATGGTTTAATCTTTATTACTGTGGTTTAATGATCATGCTGTTCTACAACTCCCAAAATTTGATTTGGCTGGAAGGGATCTTGGAGGTCTTTTAATCCAAGTGCCCCTTGCCCAAATCCTTACTGCATCCCAGACAAATGTTTCTCCAATCTATTCTTGAAAACCTCCATCGAGCATGTGTTGCAAGATTTATTTATTTTTAAAGTCGCTCGTCTTTACTTACGAAATGATCCACCTCTTACAAACTCTGCAAACCGTGTGTAAACTTAATAGCACAAGTCTGCATCCTGAAAGCTCTTTTGTTTTCTTTTATGGAAGCGGCCAAGGATAGGATAAAGATAGGAATAATAGGAATGGGAATAATGGGAATGGAATAGTATAGAGCTGGAAGGGACCTTAGAGGTCTTCTAGTCCAACCCCCTGCTTAGGAAAGGAAACCCTATCAGTTAATGACCGTTTCCTGAACTGTTTCCCTTCCAAGCAACCGAAACGAATAAAAACGCCGCACTCCAAACCTTCCAACAATAACCAGCAGAGGCTTAGCCCGGAGCAACTCCCCCCCCCCCCCCCC
>BHFT01043807.1:0-25237 GCA_004320025.1 Laticauda laticaudata | reverse complement strand
TCCACCACCGAGGAGCACCAGGAGCCCCTCTGTGTACCCTCTTCTCTCAGGCAGCTGCTCGAGACCCAGTCCTCTTCGGCCGAGAGTCAGTCCCTGTCTCCAGGCAGGTTTCTGTGGAGTGCTGCCACGGCAGGAGAACAGCTGTATGTAACCGTAGAGCACGTGGAGGACTCCCTGGGGCGGTGGGAGAAAGAGACATGAGTCCACCACATTCGCAGCCGCATCCACCCCCAACTCCACCTCCACAGAAAAGCAGAGAGCCAGACAGCAGGAGGGGCAGAGCCACACTGGCTCCTGCTGGAGATCAGGGACCACCATCCGCCACATGCATAGATCTTCTACTCAGCTGCGTCCACACCGACTCCTCATCCTCCAACCGGGCAAGCCCTTTTCCTCACCTATGTCACCAGGCCCTGAGGGACATGGAGGTAATCCCCAGTACCAGGTGGTGAAGGACCGATCACGGAGCTGCTTCACAACCCTCCAGACAGAGGAACTGCCTCCCACCCAGTCCAGGTCTGCTTCCTCCACCCCAGTTTAGATGTCCCTCCCATACCAAAAGTCCCAACAGCCCCTCACCTACCAGGGCTACGGCTGAGCAGGACGGTCCAGCAGCACAGGCAGCAGCCCGTTCCCAGTCCAGGCACAGAGTATTCGGGCGACACCATTGCCACCAGTTCCACTGATAGCCACGATGCCAGCCACGCCAATGATGCCGACAGCGATGCCAACCCACTAACCACCTGATGCCAACCCACGCCCAGTCCTCACCCAGCTGGCAGACCAGACAGCCCCACTTACACTACTCCTTCCTCCAACCTCACAAAGCCAAAGGCCCGGCCTCAGTAGACATCTGTTCATCAGTACTGGGGCTGACACCCCAATGGCCATGGAGGAAGGACCTCTCAGCATCACGTGTCTGAGCCAAGCTGTCTGAGGAAGCTTTCTCAACACACCGTCACCTGTTGTCCTCTCGCGCGGCCAGGTACCCCAGTGGTGCTTCGACCAGCACTCCAGCAGCACCCACCTCCACAACACCTGGACCCTTCACCCCTGAGACTTGGGCACACCGTCCGAGTGACCAATAAGAGTGCCAGAGACTGGGTAGCTGGCTACCCTGTAGAGTTTATTTGGAACACTTGACTTGGGGTCATTTTTGTGTTTACAGCTTGCTGTTCAATAAGTTACGTGATCACACACTGCTTCGATTTCTTTTTTTGAATTAAAGGTCTTGGCAGAAACTTTTAGGAAATGGTTTAAGCCTTTGCATGCTTGTGGAATGGGTTAAAGTAGATAGCAGTGGGGATGGGCAGGGATGACCTGGGATGGTCAATAGCTGTGGATGGCAGAGATACCCTTTGGGTATGGGGTAATAGTTGGGCGATGGGCAGGGATACCTTTGGATGGGGTAAATAGCTGTGGGATGGGTAAAGGATAGGCAGATGGGATAGATAAAGCCTCCAGTGCAAGCATAGTGGGACTCTATTGGTCCCACCCTTCCCTGTGCCACACCTATGGCCCTTTATTTCAATAATAATGGAATATCATCCACACATGTTCAAACACAAAACAACTCTTTATTAAACGCCCTGTTCATTGTAGGCCCACCCAACAATACATGGCCCAATCTCATCATGTTTGCATGAGACAGGCTCAAGGAAGTATTCCATTATAAGCATCTATCATCCTTGGTTCTTGCCACTCCACTGCTCCCAGCTGGGGAGTTTACACCAGGTGTCTCAGGGGTGGTGCGCTGCTTCTTCCCTTCACGTTGAAGCTCTGTTGGGGCCTTGCACATCCCTCAGTGTCTATTCAGCGTTTTGCCCTTGCCTTCCATTTCCACAGGCTCCATGTCCCCATTTGCTTGTTGGAGGTCCACGAGCCTGGTTCTGCAAAGGACCGGGGGTTAGCTGGTCAGTGCGCATTGAGATTGTGCAGGCAGATGAAGGCAAGCTTCCACGGATGTTCGCTCACGGTTCTCTGGGCGATGGCTGCATGGTGGTGAGAAGTACCTGGAACCTGTGGCCAGGATGCCAAAGGTGGTTCTCCACCACCCGCCTTGCCCTGGACAGCCTGGAGTTGAAGATTCTCTCTTCACGGATGAGGGAGTTCTGGAAGTGTAGGCGCTTTCTATGAGGTACTGGTTCGGAGGAGAAGGCGGTCATCCCCCACAATGAAAGTTAGCGGCACATCTTGGTGTGTCATTAGGCAGGGGGTTCTGGATCTTAGGAAAGCCCCATGATGAGGTTGCCTTCCAGCCCATCTTGAGGTCCACTGGCGTTGTATACCTGGGCATCTGAAGATGAGCCGCTGCCTGAACTAAGCATCATGTACCATGAACTTGTAGTCAGCATGACCCATGGCAAAGAGGCACGATGCTGAAAGAAGCCTTGTAGTTGAAATAAGCTGGAGCCCGGACTTGGGTGGTGCTTTGCAGGGCCACTGCTTCCTATCTATGGCTCCAACGGGTGTGGGGGGAAGTTTCCACCTCTGGTACCACTGCTCTTGCAAACTCTTCTGTGCCAGCCTGTCAATCAGTGCGAGGGCACTGGAGGAGCTCCTCCAGGTATTCTTCGATGATGGCCATGCACCACTGTCTCTGACCACAAATTTGCTGATGGTGTTGCATGCTGTTGGCACCTCCAGCATTACTTGCATGCTCTGTAGGTGGTTCCCTGAGGCCCAGGTGCACAGAGTTGGAGTGCCCACCTTCAGTCCAGGGTCCAGGCTGGGCCGCGAAGTTGGTGTTTGGCCTGTGGTCAACCTGAGGTGTCAGTTCGCTGCACAACTTTCGTCAAACCATGGCTGCGAGGCATCTCATGAGAGTTCTGTAATGCCCGAATGATCTTCGTTCCATGAGCTCCACCATCAGAGCTTTGTTGTACAGCCCATACTCTGCTCTCCTCCCGATCCATCTTTCAGACCCATACCGCTTCTTAGGCCGCCTCCTTTTCTTCCCATAGTAGAGTTCAACAGAGCCTGTAGATGGCTCTCACACTGTTGCAGAAGGCATGGTGGCTGCCAAAAAGGATTGTGTTACGATCCCGATTGACATGACTGGATGCTGTGGGTAAGAGCAAGAGTCAGTATGAAGGCTGCAGAGGTCTGCCACACTGCGGTTGCCTTGAGTCTGAAAGGAGATGCAGCACTCAAGTTGCTCCCCTTTTGATCTATAGGGCAGTACTAGGTGACACCTTGCATCCTCTATTGGCCCCATCCTCTCTAGGTATCATAGTCAGTGTGTTTGTCGACAGATCTCCCATGATATATATTCTAGTGCTTCGACCGTTGAAGGTCCCCTCTCATGGAGCTCTGTATTTTCTTGCTCTTTTGTCTTAAGTGTCTTGTATGGAGCCTTACGTGACACTTTCTGATATATGTTTGAGCGCTTGTTTTAGAGGCTTCTTACATCTGATCTGCTGCTCATGGCCCTCGGATTCTGGCAGTCGTTGTCTACCCACTTTTCTCCCTGGCCCTGGTGTGCAAAGCAAACCAGTTAGTAAAAAAATGCACCTGGTTCAGCAAACCGTTTTTTCTGATATGCAGCAGCTAGAATGTCGCGATTCTCTGATAGGCGTTTCATTGTCGCCCATTTCTTGCTAACTCTAAATCTGCAGGCACAGTGATCCCACCCTACGCGTGGTTGCACTTACCTTCCAAAATTGCGTTTCTTCTCACTCCCGTCAGTGGCCCCGGAGGGGTAAGCCTAGTGGTCCCCTGAGCATGATAAGGAGACGCGAAATAGACCAGAAATTGGGGATGTAGTGCTTGGGGTGTACACCTCGACGAATGAACAGAAAAATAGCGATGGCACACGATACGGGCCTCCATGCCCTCACGTCTGACACTCCTCGGCAATAGCATTTTTCCTCGACGCAGCTTTAAGGTTTCCTGAGGGCCAGCTCACACCATGGCACAATACGTGTCTCCTCACCAGGAAGCACGCACCGTGAATACAATGAAATATAAGAAATATTTATGGGAATCACTGACCTGGGTTGCGTGAGGGCTCCAAACGCTATGAGACGCGCGCGAAGCAAAAATAGCTGCGTATAGAATTTGGAGTCATGTCTGCTACGCTAACGTCTCAGCGCGATATAACAGGAATGGTGCGCTATTTTATGTTGCCGCTATATTAACATCTCTTGACAGTCCAACTGTGAAGGTGGTCTCTCACGATAGTGGAGCAGAGGGTTGCTCTGGAGTATTAAAACAGTGTGATAGATATTTACATCATATTTCCGTACTACAAGAGACAAGAGTTACGGTTTTTAGCTCTTGGTCTTTATCTCCTGTATTATACAGTCTGCTCGAGCTGCTATCCTGTGTCCATTCATCTTTGGCCTTGGAGGCATGCTTGCCAACTATCTCCTCGCTCAGGCATGGCTAAAGGCAGTCAAGGGTGGAAGTCTTAACTATACACGCGACAAGAATGCCTGCCTTCATATTCTCTGTACAAATAACGCTGTGTGCCTGCCGAACCAACAGGAGAGTTAACCCCATGCCATAAAAACGGTTTGTCGGATGTTTACGACACAGGCCGTTTATCTGCCCTAATTTCTCCTCCCCTCTCCGCTACGTGTGACGCTCCTCCTGATTGTAATACCCATCACAATTGTTTGATAGATCTCCCTCCTATAATCTTTCTTCCTATCTCTTTTCGCAAGCACCTCTCAAGTAGAGAACAAAATGAGAGAGGAAGAGACTCGGGAGATCTCGATTGGCCTGTAGACTCGAGTGCAAGTGTGTGTACCCATATTGGAACCAACGTGGAATGTCGTGTAGCTGCGTATATTTGGAAATATAAAAAAATGCGACTCTTCAGCAAAATCTTAAGAAGATTGTCCAGCCATCTTTCTTTGGCAGGCCGCAGAGCTCTTCTTCCCCAGCCAGACTTCCATACATCTTCCTGTAGCTCCTCCGACAAAGTAGATTTAAAAATCAATATAATACAGAGAGAGCAGAGGAGAATAGCGCGACTGTCTCAGATAGTGCGTCATATGCGCTCTCCGACCGTAAGAGATATAATAAGTGAGCAGCGTGCCATAGCCACGGAATCAAGAGAGAATCTGCAAAATATGGAGATTGAGGTGTAGAAACCATTCACTCCCTGCCCATACCGTTCACTCTTTATACGTGATGCTCCTGCAGCAGCACTGCGGAAGATAGACTCTCTAATGGTGGTAGGAAAACACCTGTGTGTGTTGCAGATTACGGCACTATGACGTGAGAGTGCGAAACAAATGTAGTGCTCTTCTGTGTCTTCGAAAGCGTCTTTCTATTCTGTACCTGATTTTACTGCTGTAATTATACACTAATGTAAATCCAAGAGAACCAGCTATAGCACTGGGCATGTGTTTTTTCAGATGTGAAGAAAGGAAGGCAAAGTGTATATCATGACATGGTGGATTTATACTGAGTCAAGAAAGCTGCCTAGCCCAGAGCTGCTAGTTTGGAAGGGGGGGATGGGCGAGGCTGCAACACACTCTTTGAATTCCCAGCCCAAAAGCGGGAGGGGAGAAGGCTTTTTCAGCATGCGGGACAAGGAACTGGCTGGATGAACCCTTGTAATGAGCGATTCTGCCGGGCACTTGGAAGCCTGTGTGTGTTTCAGATGGGGTCTCCGTTTCCTAGAGGAAAGGAGAGGCAAAGAGTAGGAAGAGAGAGGGGAAAGAGAAAGCAGAGAGAAGAGAGAGGGAGTGAGAGAGGGAAAGAGAGAAAGAGGGAGATTGAGATAGAAGAGAGAGAAGAGAGAAGAAAAGAAAAGAAAGAAAGGGAAGAAAGAAAGAAAAAAGAGAGAAGGAAGAAAGGTAGACAAAGAAAAATGGATGTGAAGGAAGGAGAGAAAAGAAAGAAGAAAGAAGAAAGAAAGAAAAAGAAAGAAAGGAAAGAACAGAAAGAAAGAGGGAGGTTAGTAGAAAATGAAAGAATATATTGGTATGAGTGGCATGATAGATACCAATGGAAGGAGGGAAGGAGAAAAAAAAGAGAGGAAGGAGGACACAAACCCTGCTTCAGAAGGACCTCTTTGAAACAGCACCAGCAATCTAGGGCTGAAGGATTCTCAGAGTAAATCTTTTTGTCAAACTTGAGCAAGTTTAAAGTTTGTGGACTTCAAGTCCCAGAATTCCTGAGCTAATATGACTGGGGAAGGGAATTCTGGGAGTTGAAATCCACAAGTCTTAAAAGCTGTCAAGTTTTGACGACTCCAGTTCTAGGTCCAACCCCTGCTCAGCAGGGTAAAAAATGGGATGCTCAACTGCTGAGTAGCAGGTCCTGGGAAAGGTATCAGAATAACAGAATAACACTTAGAAGGGATCTTGTGGGGGAACTCTATACATTTCAGAGAACATGGCCTGTCCAGTCTTTTGTTAAAAAACTTCCAGTGTTGCGCGCCACCCAGAACTTCTGGTTGGCATACAATTCCACGTGGTTATTTTCTCATTGGTCAGGAAGTTTCTCCTTACTTTTAGGTTGCTCGCTTCTGTTCAGTTTCCATCCTTTCGTGTGGTGCTTTTAGAACAATACATGTTTTGCTTTTCTGGTGCTTGGAAATATATTGCCCCCCCCCTCTTTCTGCAAGCTCCGTTAAAAGCCTGTTGCCTATTCACCCTCTTTGGCATAAGCATGTGAGCCATTTCCTCCTTTCAGTGGTCCATGAAAATACATCTATAGTATGCAGATAATAAAGTCAAAAAAAGGTGAACAACATTTTTACAGAACTATAGATATGTTGAGGCTGGGTGTGACAAGGCTGGGAGGGGAGGGGCCAGGCGAGCCACTCTTTCATGGGAGTAATATTGAATTGGCCACACCCACCCAATCACATGACCATCAAGCCACATCTACCCAGTCATGTGACCCTAAGCCACACCTACTAAATAAGCCACGCCCACAGAATCAGTTGTAAAAAATTTTGAATCCCACCACTACTATAAGGCATTTGGTTACTACTCATTCTAGACAAAAATTATTTACAGGACAAGCACTATACATCATGTTTATATAATTATTAAAGTGGTTTTTAAAATGTGTCTATAAGAGAAAGTCATAGCTGACTGTATTACGTAAATGACATTTAAGTGAAGAAAAGTGAAAGGCGGCTACTAATTGAAGGGTAGATTGGTGTTATAAACTATATTGGGAAGTGAAAAAAGCATTCTGAAAAGTGCCAAACTAGGTGTATCAGTATACTTTTCATTTATTCCATTTTTTTTGTTAATAGTTTGTTGCAATGGTTAAGGTCCTGAATTAGAAACTGACAAACTGTGAGTTCTAATCCTCACTTGGTCACAAACCTGGATGAGTGAGTCAGAATCAGGACAGTCAGTGTCAGTCAACCCACCTCACAGGGTTGCTAATGTGGAGAAATTAGGTGGTAGAAGCATTATGTATATTGCCTTTAGTTGTAAAAAATATATGTGACACATAAATTTAAGCACCAATCATATCAGCAGCAATGTGAAGGATCAGAAGGATCACCATCCAAAAATTCCCATGTTTCTGAAGAATCAAGAATCAAAGATAAGATAAAAGAAGAATTGAATATTTTTCAAATATGTTTTGACCTATATTGGTCAGTCATTATAAAAATATATACAATGAATAGACTTTCTATGTAAGGAGATGACTTTATGCTTATAAAAGCACATAATATATTATTTTTGGCTGTATCACAGAACTTTAATTAAATCTACATTTGGAAAACTTTTTTCTATGAATAAAAGTAACCACACATCCTTTAATTTAAAGGTCAGATATTTATTTCATAAAATTTGATTGGATTCTTTAATTATTTATTTTCTTAGTTTTTCTCTTGAATTTTCCTTTGTAAAGCAAAATAATAAATATGAACATTATTTTTTCCTCATGAAACTTTTTCAGCTTTTTTCCTTTTTTCAGTTTTCTCTTTATTTTTTTCCAAGAAAATATCATCCCAGGACCTATGACATATGTTTGATTATAAACTGTTCTTTTTCATAAGCAATAACAACTTAATAGCTGCCAACAGATGTAAATAATCATTTTTATGTGAACATTTTCTGGCATCCAAAATTAAAAAGACAATGCAAAATTTGATCCTTATTAGAATTAGTAGGAATGATCTCATAAAATATTAACAAGTAGCAATGGTAGAAATGAATCAAGGAGAGAACTAACCTAGAACTAAGGAGAAATTTCCTGACAGAACAATTAATCTATGGAACAACTTGCCTCAAGAAGTAGCCAGAAAAGTAGATGAATACCTTTTCTAAATTGAGATGTTGAAACAATAAGTTTGTCTTTGTAACTGATTATTCTTATCCTATCTGGAAAAGCTGAGAGTTGAATTCTTTATGGTCCTTGAACAAAGTCAGTTTTCTGCTATTTCGGTCATACAATTTTGCATTAGTTCATATTTTTAAATGCAAAGGAAAGAGACGTTAGTGAAAGAGAAAGGAAGCAAATTAGGAAAAAAAACTAAAGATCAGAGAAAAGAAATGTAAGTAAACAACACATATTTTATAAATCTTGAAATATTTTCCTTTGTGTTCTTTTAAAACAAATATTTTGTCTTGTATATTCTTTTTGTAGTTGTGGTTGGAGTTGGAGGCAGAAAAAAGAACAGATTATCATGAATAAGAATTATACTTGCAATGTTTTTGAGGCCAAACTCAAAAGCCTAAAGCTTCCAACATGATCGATATGGAAAAAACTCACTGAGGAGCCAAAAGGCATAATCAGTATAGAAAAAGGATTTACACAGCCAAAAAATCTGAAGAAATGGAATTGAAAAAAATAGTTTTGGCATTGCGCCTTCTCTTTCATGTGCGTATGTGCTTTCAAGTCAGTGTCAACTCCTGACTACTGTCTGAATTTGTTCCTACATATTTATTTTTATTTTTTTTGATAAGGTGTTTTTTCCCCCAGAAGTGGTTTTCCCTGTCCCTCTGAAGGCCCAAAGTAAACTTTATTTTTAGTGCACAATGTATTCCTTGATTTCACTTTCCCCCTTTTATTAATCATAAGTATACAATGACATACAAATACAACACATATTAAAGTATCTTTCCACTATATGGAAATATGCCATTTTTCCAATGGGAAAAGTGTTTTAAACATTTTAATTACATGTAAAGAAAGAATTGGTTAATTTTAATAAGAACCACTTATTCAATTTAATTCATCTTTCAACTTTCTAAAACCCTCACCCTAACCACTGAAATGGTTGAGCAAAAACACAGTCGTTTAAAAGTATACCAAGATTTATCAAATATAATAATCCTTACATTTCAAGGAAAGCTTCCTTTAAATATCTGATGAGAAATAGTACTGCTATCTCCAAATTAGACAACTAGGTAAAATGATAACATGCTGGTGAGATTCATAAACCATGAATTGGGTAACAGGCCATGACAAAAGTCTATTCTACAATGAGCAAAAGTAAAGGAGATGTGGCTAATAAAGTATATGTTTGCTCAACACTTATATAATTAATTATATTATATGTCAAAAATCAATACATAGTTTTGCTCCCATTCAGTTTTAATGCTTTATAGCCATTTTACAGCAAAAAATCATGAATAAATATGTGTGTGCATTTTTAAAAAAAATTGCTAAAAAATCAACACACTTTATTGACTGTCTTAATAAGTCATATTTGTATTCCAGTTGCAGTTTTTCTTATAACTTAAAAATGCAGGATATATCATAACCATTTATATTTTCAAGGATTTTCAAGTGAAAGTTTACTATGTCTGATTTCCTAATAGAAGTAATTAATAATACTTTCCTCCATAAGTTTGTTATTATAATTTATCTTTTCTTATACATACATTCTATGATGAAGATTTATTCATCTTAAACTTGTTTTAAAAGCAATTGTGACTTGTCCACAACTCAACATAGTATATTTTTCAGGGATTTTTTTTGAAAGCAAAAATTCTGTTCATGATGACATTTTTGGAAATGCAGCAGCAAAAATAGTCATTTACACAAAACACACAGAGAGAGAAAGTGAAAAAGAGGGAGAGAGAAAAATAGGGAGCAAAAATAATAGAATATCAAAAGAAAATGCTAATTCCTTGTTTTCTCTGAAAAAAAAAGAGTGAATATCATGGGACAACAATCACTTTCACTGCTGAAATGTTCTCTTTACAGTTGTTAAATTAGCTTTGGTTTATATCATCTCCATTGTCTAGAACAGGTTAAGATAAGAATACCTTCAAATAACATATAAAGTGATGTATCACCATCTATCATCACCATGGTAATATCACTCTATATGTTATTTGAAGGTATACTATCCACCATACCATCACCATCACTATCACCATCTAATTGATGGCATGACAGCTTGTGTTCTGGACAATGGTGAAGCTTCAGAGCCCTTTTCTGTTACAAACGGAATCAAGCAAGGGTGTGTATTGCCACCGACCCTGTTCAGTATAATGTTTTCAGCCATCCTGTAAGATGCCTTCCAGAACAGTTCCTTGGGAGTTCATCTGAAATACAGGAAAACTATTTAACTTGCAAAGACTCCAGGCTGTCACCAAGATAAAGGAGACTGTGTTACAAGACTTCTTTTTTGCTGACAACTGTGTCCTGAATGCTGGATCAGAGCAGGAAATGCAAGCCAATGTGGACAAATTCACAGCAGCATGCAAAAACTTTAGCCTCCTCATTAACACAAAAAGACCGAAGTGATGCACCAGCCAGCTCCAAATGCCCAATACCAAGTGACAAATACCATCACAGTGACAAAAGCTGCCAGCAGTGGATCAATTTACATAACTTGGTGGCACCCTCTCCCATGCAGTGACAATTGACATTGAGGTCAACTGAAGATTTGCCAAGGCAAGCTCTGCATTTGGTGATGACCAACATGTGGGACTGTCATGGAATAAGCCTTGCTACAAAGCTTAAAGTCTACTGAGCAGTAGTGCTAGCAACCCTGATGTATGTCAGTGAGACTTGGACTGTATACAGGAGGCACCCTAGGCAGCTGAACCACTTCCACACAACCTGCCTCTGCAGACGTATGAGGATCTAGTGGCAAGACAAGGTGCCAGACACACACATCCTCTTCAGAGTAGGACTGCCATTAGTCCACCCCCTTCTGATGAAAGCCCAGACATGCTGGGCAGGCCATGTTGCAAGGATGCTAGACCATTGCATCCCTAAACAGCTCCTCTATGATGAGCTGTCTCAAGGAAAACAATCACAAGGGGGACAAAGAAAGCAATACGAAGAAAACCCTTGCATTGAAAACCTCATTCAAGTCCCTGGATATCAACCCCACCTCCTGGGAAACCCTGGTACAAGATCAATTGACATGGTGCATGCTGATCCACCAAGGCTGCCAGACATTTGAAGACAGAAAGACAACTATTGCGCAAGAGAAGTGTCCACTCCATAAAGCCAGAACTGCAACTACTGCAACAGTGGTGCCCACACATGTCTGCCCAACAAGTGGCAGAACATTCCATGCCCATGTAGGCCTTACCAGCCATCTGCAGTCACATCGTAGACAGCCCACAACCCATTAGATATCAAGGTCCCCTTCGAACATGATGATGAACATCATCATCATTACCATACAAAGAAACAAACACAATGCAACTAAATGAAAAATAAATGAACTTTCCAACACCAAGGAAATAATGGGAACCGAACAATCCACAGTTGCCTTCATACTGACAGTTTCATTGTATCAATGTACCCTAATCTGTCTCAGAAGAAATTAACAATAATTTATTATCAAAATTATTAGAATACAAATTAATTAACTAACATCAGATACAATAAATCATACAAACAGAATAAAAAGAAAACATATTTAAATTTGAAAGCAGATTGAGCTTTACAGTGACTTTACTTCTGTTCAAGTGTACTTCAAATATGAATATTTGACTGACAATGTACAGTGAGATTTAAACGAATGAGTGCATACCATACATTCATTATATTAAGCTATATAAAGCACACAGTTGCTGCTTGCTTAAATTATTAATTTATAAATTGCTTGAACTATTAATTTATTCTTAGGATTACTTCTGAACATAATGTCATATTATTCTGCCCTCAGAGATGAAAGCCTCCAGTTCTGGTATATACGTAATAAGAATGGAAAAAAAATATTTTCTTTCACTACAATGGGGTACAAGGTATTTTAAATGCCACCAGAAGGATGTTCCAGGCAAGATCTTGTGTCCAAGACAGTTTGGCATAGATTGGCATAGAGGAAGTTTTTGTGTCCTTGGCAAGTTTTGATCAAGAACTAATGTTGTACATCTAGAGGGCTTTCATGAGGTACAGAGTACATTGTATTTATTGTAATTGCTAGTGGCAGTTTGACTAATTATATTTAATTTTAAATGGTAATTTTATGCTAATTTAAAACAGAATGGATTGGCAGACAAAAAATGTAGTTCATTTTTTCTCTTTTGGAACTAACTTGTAAACTAATAAAAAGTCACAGGAATTTGTTTTTATATATGACAACTGCAATGAGACTATTATATCTTTGAAATTAGACATATTGTACTACCTGTAATGGAGGAATGGTGCATAAATAAAATAGAAATTGTGGAGATGACTAAATTAACTTCTTAAAAGAAAAAAACCAATATCTACCTTTAAAGTTGACCAGAAACTGTGATAGATTTTTTGCATGCAATAGGAAAAAATGCAATTATGATTTTTAGTTTTGATTATTGCCAAAAATAAAAAGAGAAAAAGGTAAGCTAATTTTAAAATCATATGAAAGAATAGAATAACAGAATAATAAAGTTGGAAGGAACCTTGGACTCTATAACATTCTATAGTAAGAGTAATAAGATATTTTGTAATTGTGCTTATATTATATTAATGCAAAGAAAATAGGATACTTCTTTCTATTTCTTTCTTTTCTTCTTTCTATGTACTTTGTAGTACTTTTAATAAAAATGTATGCTAAAATTAGAGCAATTTTTCAATTCCCAAAGATAGATCCTTTTTCTACAATTTGAAAATTGAATTCTGAAAACTGAATTCTGAAAATTTCAATAAATACTGGAATATTATATACATATAATATGAATATGAGAGAAGAGAAGAGAAGAGAAGAGAACAGAAGAGAAGAGAAGAGAAGAGAAGAGAAGAGAAGAGAAGAGAAGAGAAGAGAAGAGAAGAGAAGAGAAAAGAGAAGTTTGACTAGATTTGTCCTGCTGAGGATACTATTGACCAGGATTAAGCTATATTATATAGTACTGTACACTGTAAAAAATTTGTGAACTGACATGGGTTCATTTTGGGGAAATCATTCAAACCCAGGTAGTGACTTAATTCAAACTGCCAATTTATTTCTACATTGTCCAACTATTTACAAATTCTGCACTACTATTACTATTAACCTTCTCGTCAATCCTTATCACCCATCACCTCCCACTTGTGACTGTATGACTGTAATTTTGTAGCTTGTATCCTTATGATTTATATTGACTGTTTCCTAGTATGATTTGATTGCTCATTGTACCTTATGACTATCATTAAGTGTTGTACCTTATGATTCTTGACTCTTGACGAATGTATCTTTTATGTATACTGAGAACATTTGCACCAAGACAAATTCCTTGTGTGTCTAATCACACTTTCCCAATAAAGAATTCTATTCTATTCTACAAAGCAGTTCAAGGAAGCTTCATATTGTTTTAGATCATTGCTTTCTCTCTAGGGCAGGCACAAATGCTTGAACTAGATATATTTCGGATTGCTTGAGTCTTCAACAAGCTTGGAAGAATTTCAACATACATAAAGCACCTCCAAGGGTAGGAACTTTCAATGGCCACTGTAGTAATCTTGCACTGATTACTGAAACTATCCAATGGTAACCCTTTGGCCAATGTTTGGGAAAGGTTTCTCTTCGACTTTCTCCTGCAACTCTATAAAGGTTTTTTTTTTTTTTGGCCCTGTCATATCTTTGGAAAGGAAAGGGACACCAAGCATTGCTTTCTTCTGTCTTCTAACTAGTGATTGGGAACAACATAAAAGCATTCTTCTTTTCCTTTCTTGGGTTTTCAAGTTAATTTAGTTTTGCAAACAGAATTCTTCATTGGCAACTTTTCCTTCAACATATGTAATCTGTACTTGAACTTCACCTGATGAACATCTTAATTAAATTAACTACTTAATGGGAAAGAGAAGCCAAAAAGTGCAATCCAATCAGCCAGAACATTTCCAGAATAGCAATGGTGAACCTAAGAAAAAGCTTTTATTGTGTAAATCAGGCCAGATTGTGGATTAGATTAAGAATAATGTAATTCCAGAAATGTAACTGAATCTTTACAAAAACAAGAAACTACTACAAAAACTAAATTTGGAAAACTAGGTAGGAAAGGATGTGAGTTGAGGTTGCATATTGTTTTCATACTTTTCATACAAATCTAGCAAATTTTAAACATGATTCATCACTGAAAGACAACATGAAGACAGCATGCAATACCTACTGGACCTGAATCCAAGGAACCTGGTTATAGCATTAGTGGCAAGAAGAAATATTAAAACATGTAACCAGTGGTGGGATTCAGCCAGTTCTCATCAGTTTTGAAGAACCGGTTGTTAATTTTATGAGCAATTTGGTGAACTGGTTCTTGGAAGAAATCATTAGGGCGGAGAACCGGTTATTATATTATTTGAATTCCACCACTACATGTAACTCCATTCCTATGCTTGCTTCTGTAAATCTCAACAATAATATTATATCCATAAGGTCGCCATCATCTTTGCATTAAAAACTAAAAGGAAAAAGTACAGACTGACAGCTTTTAGAATAAAAGCCTCTACCTGAGATCAGTCAAGCCCTGAAACATCTTCCATGTATCAGGATCATTTCCATATCGATGCCCATGTCAGTTCCAAATTTTGTGCTGTTTTTTACAAACCTCAACTATTTACTTGATCCTGACAATGCTTTTGCTCTTATTGAATATCATTGCTTATGAGGATATCTGTGTATCCCACACTGTGAATTAAATTGTAATTATTAGATGCAAGGAACTGAAGAGGCTTCTTGGATGAGAAGCAAATGTCTTCAAAGAAAAAACAAGAAAGTCCAATTGCATCCTGAAAAAACATATTTGGAACAACCATGATCTGGATGAGAATCTCTATAGACTTTTAGCTATGCAATTTAGGATGAATACCCCTTCAATGGTGTGAGAGTATGAAGGGATTTCCAGAAAAATTGTAGACTACAGGAACCATTAAGCATACTCAGGTGACCTTGAGGCCACAGACAACCTTCAAGTGCTTCAATGGATGCAAATGACCAGCTGTCTGCAAGGAATATAAATCCTTCCATTCTGGCAGAGCTAAAGAAGCTTCTTGGATGAGAAGCGAAACATCTTCAAAGAAAAAACAAGAAAGTTCAGTTGCCTTCTGAAAAGTACCTTTGGGATATCAGATTTTAATAAAGTTTGTTCAGAAAATGTTGCATAGATCCATTGTCAATAGAAGATTTCCCTTGCAAATCTACTTCTAACCTTATCTTGAACATGACTGAAATTTTGTATGAGCACTATCATCATATTTGTATATTACCTCCAAAGCTCTTTTTAAACTCAGAAATATGAAGTATATGCATTGAACTAAACTTGGCAACATTTTAAGTATCAGGATTATGCTTTATTTTCAGTACAACTATATATTTTTTCTAGTTGTAAATCACTGTTTCATTCATTCTCAAGACTAATGAGAAATAGATATAAGAAACACATGTATGCTAATTTACAACATTTGTAGGAATGTGAAGATGTTGGATGAATTGATGCCAAGATTTTCTGTATGCCATTTTTAGGGTGGGGTGGGTTGGGGAAGAAGTGGGTCACTGGTGCACAAAGAGACCTAGCAACATCAATACACAGTGAAGCAATTTGTCTTCATTTAGATGGCATTGTATATGAATATCTACAAAATAAAATAGTTACATAATAAAAAGTAACAGATGGTGAAAAGGCACTTACTTCACCACAATTTGGAAGCATGATCATTGTCTTGATGAACTCATTTTATTTACTTTTGTCTATGGATATCTATCAGGTTTAGCCCTCGTGGGAGGAAAGAAGGAAGGAAAGGAGGGAGGGAGGGAAGGAAGGAAGGAAGGAAGGAAGGCAGGAAGGAAGGAAGGAAGGAAGGAAGGAGAGTAATAGGGGAGGTGAGAAGGGAGAAGGAGGGGCTAGGGAAAAGTTCTGCTGAGTTAAATATTACCTTTTGTTCTTCCCTTAGATCTCTGGATTATAGTTGCTATTATGGTTGTTCACTTTTTATAATCCCTTTAAAGGAAATGAAATCACTTCATGTCCTTTAAAAATATATAGGTGGTCTTTCTGTTTGCCTATCTTGCAATGGATAATTAATTACATTAAATATTTTATAGCCATAATGGATGAGTCAGGTTATTCTTTTTTCCCTTCTAGGGAAAAGTAGTAGTAGTGTGCCTAGAATGTAATTATATATAATTAGATCTTTGCTCTATTGTTGGAACAGAAGACAAAATGATGCTTTGGAATGTGCCAGAGGCAAATTTCACATTTGTATACACATTTTAAAATGGCTGTATTAAGATGTATAAATCCAATTTCCTCAGATAATTTACAGTGCATACTGTCCACAGTTGCTTTGTGATTCCAGGAAAAGATATACTGAATATAAGAAAGTGCAAACATACATGTCCCAATAGGTACAGCAAAAATGTTCATCTACATCTGAAGTATCTTTCTCTGCCTCTAATATGACTACCTCAACTCACTACACTCATTACTCATTCCATCCTATAAAGAAGAAAGGTATACTTTGCTTAATACATGCTTGGCAAGATTATGTTCCAGCAATACTAATTCATACTTGCTTGAAAGGTCTACACCTTGCTTTTGAAAAATATCATCCAGATTTTTCTTCATGGATCAGCAGCTGACAGTAGAAACCAAGAACACTATTCATAATACTTCATCCATTTATTTTAATTCTCATAGTGCCACTATATTCATCTCGTTGGATTTTTTGTACCATAGATACTGTTGCTTCTTTTCTTTTAGTTCTATTTTAAAAACTAGATTGTATCTTCTAATTGCCATATTCCAATCAAATAAAGTATTCCATTAGCTACCAATTGTAACCTTTAAATCATATTTGCCTTCTATTAAGACTTTAAGCTGATCTTGCTTGTAATCTATATTCTAAATTTTAGTATATATAATGAAACCTATCATAATTAATGTTCTTCCTATGTCTTAACTGAATGGTTAAGAGGGCTCTTTATAACACTATTTTCACCTTCTTCTAGAACCGTGATGGTGAAGCTATGGCATGTGTGCCACAGGTGGCATGCAGAGCCATGTATGCGGCACGTGAGCCCCAGCCAAACCTACCTGCACTGCGCATGTGTGGACCTTCCAGCTGATTTTCAGCCCATTTGAGGCCTTTTTTGACAGGATGTTTGAATGTTTTGAATTCCTTTTTTGCAGAGGGAAGCCTCTGCATCCTTTGGAGGCCGAAAAGCAGACCCATTTAATCAATTCCAGTAAAATCAGCTGGGAGGCGCATGCATGCACAGTGCAAGTAAGGGGGTGGGGAACACACAGTTTCAGAATTATGGCTGCTGAGTAAATCTGATGTGAACTTCTCTTGGTAGGCTATTTCTCAATGCGTATCTTGTGAAAACTCAATACACCTCATCTATTCCATCCATCATCTTCTCTTCAGATACTTCCAAAGCTTCAGCCAATATTTCTATCATTATCTCAGCTAGATTTTGTCCTTTTTCGTCCTCTATGTTTTGAAATCNGAAATCTAAGGTAAAATTCTGATCTATCCATCTCCCATCAATATACCACTTTTATCTTGTTCAACCACCATTAATCTGTTATCAATGTCTCCAATCTTCTTATCTCTTTGTTTATCTTCTTCAACTTTCAGTAGTCTCTCATCATACTTCATCATAATTTGTTGGATGTTCTCCACTTTTTCATCGGTTTTCCCTGTCTTTGCTCAATGTTCTCTATTCTCTTTTCAGTATTCTCAAATCTTGTTTGAATGTTTTGAATTCCTTGCAAAATCATCTGCAAGGTAGCTTTTTCTTGTTCTTGTTCTTTCTCTTGCTTTAACATTGTCTGTATTGAACGTTGTTGTCCAGATGGTGGAGACGAGGAAGTGGAAGTTGAAGGACCAGGAGCTGTTAGTTTCCTACTCATTTCAAAGCAATTCAAAATCTTCAGGTTCTTCTAGATCTTAATTCAGTTATGAAATAACCAATTGCAATTCCAAATAAAAATAGTAGGGAGAAAAAAGTCAAATAGTAATAATGATAAAAAAGAAAAAAAAAGAAAAATTTCTTCAGGTTCTTGTATACCTTAATCCAATTGGTTGAGTAGATAAACAGTAAAAATTCAAAAATTGAGAAAAAGACCATAAACACACACAAAGAGAAAAAGTTGTAAAATCCCAAAGGAGACGGAAAAGTGAGGAATAAAAAGCTAAAAGAAAAAGGAAGAATTATTCAGGTTCTTCCATACCTTAATCCAAATTAAAAGGTCTCAAATATAAAAAGCTGCATAAGAGAAGAGGAAGAAGAAAAAAAAGGCCAAGAAGTTTAAAGAAAAAAGAAAAAATTAGTATGGGAGGTAGATGGAAAAACAAAAATACTAGCAAGGCAGAAAGAGAAAAGGAGAAAAAAAGGCTACTCCCTTAAAAACAATAATTATTTTATTATAAAATAAAAAGCAAGCATAAAAATTTAACTTATTTCAAAAAATAAACTGTTGAGGGGTAGCACAGCTTAGGAGAAATAAAAAAAACAAAACAAAACACTGCACTTTGTTTAATTATCCAAGGCTCTTATAAAATCTCCACAGACTTATCATCTTTCTTTTCCTATAAACTTCAGTACCAGGCTCTAGCTGTTGATAGAAATGCAGAAGAGCACCTGCAATAATACTCTCCGGTGCTCTTCCCTCTATCTTATCAAACAGGCAATGTCCTTGAAAAAAAGTCTCAGTTCTTTCTTTCTCAGCTTTGCCTGGTCACAAGAGAAATAGAATATTTCCAAGCCTCTAGTTGGTAGTGTTACAAAGTTTCTTTGCTTTTAAGTTTCTTTTCCCCCTCCTTTTCCAAGAAAAATATAATAAGGAATAATTAAAAAAAAAGATATTTTAAAAAAGAAATAACTAAAAGGGAGTCTCTAGCCTAAAATGTTACAAAATCAAGAAGGAGAAAAGAAATTAATGGGAGAAAAAAACCAGTCCAGTTTCAAAATATACCACCATGTATAGAAAATCCAACAATGAGAAAAAAAAACATTACTGTGACATTCCTGTTTAAAATTGCCGCTTAATCACTTCTGTCAAAACTTTTACAAGTTTTTTTTTTTCCTTAGGGTGTCCTTTCAGATCTTAGAATAAAGAAAAAGTTCTCACCAAACCAGCACACTCTCTTTCTATTCTCTTCCGTTTCGGAGCTGACCCAACTTCAGCAGCTTTAATGGCTACCTCTTTGCTGCTGGCAAGAAGAGCTTCTCCTGGATCTACCAGGGATTTTGTGATATCCCTGGGATCAACAGGATGCGCTCTTCACTTTTGCCATCTTTTTGGGATGGTTTAGATCCAAATAGACCATCCAGGAGCAAAGATATTGGCATCTCAGACCTCCAAGATTGCATGCCGTATTGTCATGACGCCAGCTCTGCCCTCCCCACAATGTTTGTTTTTAAATGAGTGTTGTAACAGATCAAATTATTATCTGCATGTTCTAGGACTATGCCATTTTGGGTGCTGGATGGAACTGCACAGACCCAGTGCACAAACTATGGGTCCTCCTAGATTCACAAATTATGTTTGTGTAGCAGTTGGTAGTTGTGATTAGAATGTTCTTTGCACCACTTGGAGTTTTGTGCCAGTTGCACTCATTCCTGGATGCTTGCAATCACAAATGCTCTAGTTACCTTCAGTTTGGTGGTAACTGGTGGTATTTTAAGGCATTCTACATGCAGAAGCTGATGCAGAATATAGTGGCACAGGCAGAAATGAGTATCCAAAGACAGACATATCTTATACATACTACATTGATGCCAGTTTCCTTCCAGGTCCAATTAAAGTTGCTGGTTTTAACCTGTAAAATCCTTCGTGGTATAGGGCCAGGTTACTTGAGAGGAAGCCTTTCCTTGATTATATCACTCTGATCCATTAGATTCAGCACAGAGGACACAATGTGAAAATAATCTGCTAGGAACCTCTATTTGGCAAATCCCAGGAAATGGGGCTTTTCTGCTATAGTGCCCAACTTATGGAACTTTCTCTCTCCCTCCCCACCTAACATTATGTTAGCTCCATCTCTTTTGATGTTCTGGAAGTCCTTTAAGACCTGGGTGTGTCAGATATCAGTCAGGATGGCAAGGGCAAGTATGATATAGCTGCCATCACAGAAATTTGGTTGACATGAAACTCATGACTGGAATGTACTGACAAAGGATACTAACTATTCAAAAGAAACAGACCTAATAAAAAAGGAAGTGGAATTGCATTAGAAAACACTTCCTCTCTACAGAAATGTACACAGTAAAGGATGAAAGCCTTCTAGGATTCGTATGGGTCAACATAAAAAGAAACAAGAATAACATTGCCATAGGTGTATACTACAGAGCCCCAGAGGTCACAGTGGCTCACATGGTAAGATACTGCGCCTGTACACTGCTGAGGTCAGCAGTTTGGCAATTCGATTCCCATGAGCAAATAAACCATGGAAGGACAAGAAAGGAACCTCCCCCAATTGCCTACCAGCATTCAGGCATCCCGCAGGTAAAGATAAAACTGCCCCCAAAAAATTCATTTCACAGAGGCAGCCAGCCACCTCAGTGATTCCTGGCTAACATGTGCCATATGCTAAATAAATAACAGACATCCCGCCAACCAAGCAGAAGAAATAAATGAACTTTTTGCTAATTATTTAACCAATGTAGGTAGGAGATAAAACCCATTAGTAATGAGGGACTTTGACTAATATCAATTGGGAGACCAACTCTGCAGCAGATAAGACATTGAACAGATTTCTGACCAGCCTATCTAACAACTTCATCACCCAAAAGATAAAGAAGACAATTAGAGGGACAGCTATATTGATTTGAATTTATCTATTTTCTTACCTTATTTTTCATATTTTAATTTGAATTCTTAACCTGTCTTTTACAATTCTGTTTTTGGTAAGTTGAGTTGTGTTTTCTTTTTGCATAAAGATAGATGCAAAATGTGAATTAAACAGTTCTACTTTCTCTCTATTTGCCTGTTACTTCTTTGGCATTTTCTTCCATTAGTGGACTGATTGTTTCTTTGACTTTTTCTTGTTTTTATGCATTGAAAGAAACTTTTTTGAATTGTTTTTGTCATTTATTGCAAGTCTTAACTTCATTCAAAGCATTAATTTTCCTAATTTCAACTGGCATACATGATTTCAGAACCATTGAAATATATCTTTCAAAATGTTTGAATCACCAGGGAGTTACTTCAAGACTGGACAAGAGCTGATGTTATTCCCATTTTCAAAAAAAGAAGACATTCAGGAAATTACAGGCCAATCAGTCTGAAATCAATACCTGAGAAGAATTTGGAAAAGATAATCTAGCAATAAATCTGTGTATACCGAGAAGCAAACAAAATTATAATCAGTAAACCAACAGGGATACATCCAAAATAAATCTTACTTGGATTCATGCCAAACAAAACTTATTTGTGTCACAAAGTGTCCAAATTAATGGATAAGAAAAATGCTGTGGACATAATACACTTACCGTGTTTCTCCAACAATACGGCTTCCCCCAATAGGAAGTCTCAGCATGTTTTAAAGGCATAAAATCAACTTAAGCCCCTCCCCCCAAATTAAGGCCTATATTAAACATGCAAAATGGGGGGAATGGTGGGCAAGGAAGCTTGCCGTTAGGAAGTACTTTTGTTGAATACCTGGATATGGTGCTGCCTGCGTTGACCTCGGTGTTGGTGGGGCACTTTGTATCAGGAGACCTTCCACAACCATTGCTTTCCCTTTTCCCCATGCTGCTGGTGTTTGGCGCAGCCATTCATGGCCAGCCAGGGCTCTTCCCTGCAACTGGAGCCCGGCGGAGACACTCAGCTTCAGGCGCTCCTGTCGCCACCTTCCCTTCGCCTTCAAAGGCAAAGCCAATTGTTTTTAAAATGATGCCCTACTACTGGTACGACAAAGCCTCCCCTGCCCAAGAGGGCAGCCCAACCCCCTGTGGGGAGGCAAATCTCCCAGGGCCGCAGCGCAGGATCGGCCCACCCCAGAAGAAGCACCCATCCGCCATCCCTACTTGGCACCGGGCAGAGCGTAAAGAGCTTCGCCTTGGGTACCAAGCACAGCTGACAAATGGGCCCTCCTGCCTGGTGGTGGAGCTCTCACCAAGGTAGCGAGCACCTCCCCACCAGGCCCTCCGCTTATCCTGCCAGGGCCACGCCAGAGCTGTGCAGGCTGGGCAGAGCTGGGAAAGCGAGCCGTATGTGCGCGCCTGCCTGCCAAATGAAAGAGCTGGGCCAACCTGAGCTTGGCTTCCTTCCCAAGTCCCTCCAGCCTGAACCCAAAGGGGCCACTGTGAGAGGCTGCCCGAGGCAATGATAGCACCCACCCATCCGTGGATAGGGAGGCGAGGTGACAGCAGCGCTGCTTCCCTGGCTTGCAGGTCTGGCGGTAAGAGTCTGAAGCCGTCCATCCTTTCTATGCCTCACCCAGCACATCCCCATCCCCACGCATGTCCAAATGCACCGGCAGCTCCAAACACTGCAGCGGCAAGGGCATCAGGCAGAGGCACTCACTTGACAGGTATGAAGTGCCCCACCAATGCTGAGGTCAACATCCAAGCTGTCGCCGCCCGCCCACCCGAGGATGCAAGGGGGGGAATTAAGTCACCCCCGAAAAGACAGCCTAGCCATTTTTTGGGGGGGGGGGGTCAAAAAAAAATAAGTCCCAGCCTTATTTTGTGAGAAACATGGTAGATCTCAGGAAAGCATTTGATAAAGTAGACTACAACCTACTTCTTGTCAAGGTAGAAAACATGGGATATACAACACCACCATTAGATGAGTTTGTAACTGGCTGACAAATCATATTCAATGTATAATCATTAACAGAACTACATCCACATGGAAGGAAGGAAACAGTGAAGTATCCCAAGGTTCTGTTTTAGGCCAAGTACTCTTCAATATCTTCATAAGAGAATAGAGGCAACTCATCCAATCTGCAAATGATATTAAGTTGGCAGGAATAGCCAACACCCCAGAAGACAACCTCAAGATTCAAAAAGACAGACTTGAT
Source organism: Laticauda laticaudata (assembly GCA_004320025.1). Classification (NCBI taxonomy): domain Eukaryota; kingdom Metazoa; phylum Chordata; class Lepidosauria; order Squamata; family Elapidae; genus Laticauda; species Laticauda laticaudata. The sequence continues at coordinate 1,912 of BHFT01043807.1, read as the reverse complement.
CTAACAAAGTAGACTCCTATCTAACAAAGTAAAATTCAACATCAATAAAAATAAAGTTTTACAGTTAGGTGAGAAAAACCAATTGTATAGATATAGACTAGGTGTAACTTGGCTTAATGCTCAGTAATTATGAGATAGATCTTAGAGTCCTAGCAGACAATCACTTAAATATGAATCCAGTGTGTAGCAGGAGCCAAAAAAGCCAATGCAATACTAGACTGCATTAATAGAAGGATACAATCAAGATCACATGAAGTTCTAGTACCACGTTACAAAGCCTTAGTAAGACCACACTTGGAATGCTTCATCCAGTTCTGGTCACCACAATATAAACAAGAATTTGAAACTCTGGAAAGAGTGGGGAGAAGAGCAACAAGAATGATCAGGGTGTGGAGGCTAAAACCCACAAAGAACAGTTACAGAAATTGGATATGTCTAGTCTAATCCAAAGAAGGACTAGGAGAAATATGATAGCAATATTTGAGGGACTCCTACAAAGACAAGGGGATAAAACTATTTCCCAAAGTACCAAAAAGCAAGTCGAGGAAGAACAGATGGAAACTAACCAAGAAGGAAAGCAACTAGAACTAAACAGAAAATTCCTAACGATGACAGTAATCAACCAAAGGAATAGCTTGCCTTCAAAAGTTGTGAATGCTCCATCACTGGAGGCTGTCAGAAAGAGACTGATTAGCCAGATACTGGGTCTTACTATCATATGTGGTGGACATGTCCAAAGGTAAAAAAAAAATTGGGTGAAAATACACACATAGTTAGAGAAAATGTTAACCCAACAGAGATTTAAAGCCAGATACATTTTTGTTAGGTATACTACCAGAAAAATATGATAAAGGGAATATATATATTTAATATTGCATGTCTTGACAGCAGCAAGAATTATATTTGCACAGTACTGGAAGAATGAGGACATTCCTACAGATGAAAATATAATAAAAAAATACTAGAATGTGCAGGAATGGATAGATTAACACTAAAGATAAAAGACAAAGAAGATATAGAATATTTTTAAACATGAGATTTGTTCTATCAATGATTAGATAATAGAAGTAGAACTTAGAAATTGAAAGATTATTAATATGTATAAATAAACAATATTAATATTACTATTTATAAAGTAAATTAATCCAGACAACGCACTGTTTACCAAGCACTGATGTATGTCAAAGAAAAATGTATAAATTAGATATAGACAGACAGACAGATAGATAGATAGATAGATAGATAGATAGATAGATAGATAGATAGATAGATAGCTAGAAAGATAGATAGATAGAAAGATAGATAGATGGATAGATATATGTAGGTTGGTCGGTCAGTAGATAGATGTAGGTCAGCAGGTAGATAGATGAAAGAGAGAGACAGAGACAGAGACAGAGAGAAAGAAAGCAGAGACAGAGAGAGACAGAGAGAGACACACACAGAGAGAGACAGAGAGACTGGTCAGTCATTTGTCTGAATTGTTGTAAGGTCTCCGGCTAAAGCAGGAGGTTGGACTAGAAGACCTTCAAGGTCCCTTCCAAGTCTATTATTCTATGTTCTAAGAGCAGAATACATACTGTCAGTTACAAGAGAGTCCCAAGTCTAGCAAAAAACTAAAGAAAGGGCTCAACAGTTTATTGAAAGAATGAATACAATAGAGTTGTAAACTAGAAATAAACTATAAATATTTTGTATTTTATGATAAAACATTAGTTAAGCCCATGTCACACTGCACCAACAGATGGAAAGAAGATGTAAAACAGAGAAAAATGCTTGCCATCCATTGGTTAACGCGATGCATCCGTTCTGTACTCACTGCGTACGTCTTTCATACATTCTATCCGTCCAGCATCCGTCTACTGAGATTTCATCCGCTCAAAAAGTTTTGAGCTGCACAAAAATTTTTGAGCGG